>JAJONR010004033.1:0-66200 GCA_029582245.1 Solanum etuberosum | reverse complement strand
AGGGTTTGCGTAAAAATGATTTTTTTTTAAAATTTGAAATATTTTTCAAAAATAATGATTGGGGGCCTGGGTGGGGTGGCGGGGGGATGTGACGTAAAAAATAAAATCTTAAAAATTTGGAATATTTTTGCAAAATATTTTTTTTGTGGGGGTGGCGGGGGGGTTCCATAAATTTGAAATATCTTTCAAAAATAATTTTTTAAGAAAAAAATTGAAAGCTGGGAGGGGGTCAAGGTATGAGGTGGGGTAAAAAATGAAACTTTTAAAATTTGAAACATTTTCCAAAATATTTTTTTGTGGGGGTAGTGGGTAGAGGTGGTAAGGGTTGTGTGAGGTAAAAAAATATTTAAATTTGAAATATTTTTTAAAAATAATTTTTTTATTTTTTTTTGGAGGGTGGGGTGGGGGGGAGGTTGTTGGGGGTAGGGGCTAGGGGCTAGGGGCTGGTTTGGGTATACGAGTAAAATAATATTTGAAATTTAAAAAATAAGAAAATTTAAAATAACTTATGGATGGGGAGGGTCGGGTACTGAGTATAGGGTAGGGTAAGAAAAAAAATATTGAAGGATGAAGTAGAGTTTTGGAAAATGTTTTCTTTAATTTTTTAAAGGAAATCATTTTCCTTAAATTTGAGGAAAATAAGTTGATTTGAAAAACATTTTAAAAACATTTAAGTCAACCAAATATTAAAAATGTTTCATACCAAACATACCCTAAGTGTTAAAATCTTAATAAAAACAAATGCACTTAAAACTATAATGTCTGAACCATTCAGATTCAGCCCTTCATTAAATGCAAACAAATGAGGTCATTCGAATAGATGTGGAACTACCCTGGCATCACCATTACCACCACCACCGTCAGTCCACCACTACCACCATCAGCACTCACACCTCTCTCTATAACTTTTCCTATAAATACATATTAATAGGAAAAATACCTGCAATAGTCACCAATAATTATTCTCAATTATAACTTTTCCTCCCCTCCTCCCTTTGATTAATTAGCCCGTGACTCTCTGACTTTATAACTTATAAGCAACCAATTATTTATTTATTTATTTGCTGAAACAGGTTATTTTACTAAGCTAAGAAGAAACTACAACAATAGTACAGCACAATCTAAATAATTTGCTTTTAATCTACTACTAATGACACTAGAATATATTTGTAAATTAGTTTACTAATATTCATTTGTCAAGCATATACTATATATCTATAAATATATAGTGATCCATTGGCACAATTGGAGTACTTTGTTCTCTGGGCAAATGATAAACCCTCCACTAGGACCACAACTCCCACATCCCACTAACCTTAACTTAAAAATAAAAAAATAAAAAAATAAAAATCGGATCGAAAAAAATTCACCCAAGTTCGATATTTATACTAAATTAAAATAAATATATGATATGTATTTGTATTTAATTTTTATTTAACAAAAGTTAAACTCTGCATTTTCATATCATTGTATTACTTGATCTTGATAAATTAATACATTTTGATATAGTTCCCTATGTATCTTAAATTTTGTGGTCCTATCTTTTCCGTTCTTTAATCTTATTAAGAAGTTATTATTTACCTATCAAAACTAGGTCATTCCAAGTAAACAAATATAGTTTAATGGATCAATCTTTGTCAATGTGACTATGCAAGAACCAAAAAATATTTTAAGAAATTAGACAAACACCTAGTCAATGGGCCTAACAAGCCATAACAACCTTAAAAATGATTTTTTCTTAAAACTAATCGTTTAACAACAAAAACAAAAGGCCATGAAAATGATGTCTTTTAAAAAAAAATTGAAGACATTGTGTATTCTAACAAGTTTTGTTGATTTTCAATTTTCAAAATATAACATAAGCACTTCACATATATTTAGCAATCAAGTAAAGTCACTTTCCAATGTATTTTTACAAAAGTACACCCCCGTTTCTATTTATCTGTCATCCTTACTAAAAATAAATGTTTTTAAATACTTGTCATTTCATAAAATCAATGCATAAATGATATGATTCTTCCTATTTTATCCTTCAGAGTTATTAGTCTTGAAAGTATGCATTTGACTAACATTGGAAAACTACGTAATTAATTCATATTCATTGGTCAAATTAATTAATTAAAATAAATTAATTCATGTTCATTTATTAAAAACTTGATTTCAAAAGAATACTAAACCGACTGAGACCGGCTCGGGCGCACTAAAGCAGCTCTAAGTTAATCATTTTAAGTGCTTACTCTTGTACGTGTTCTTTCCGTGTGTGTGTACTATGTAGTACTACAATAATATGGTGTTGTTGACATATTTCGTACATTATTTGACTAAATTATTTGTTGTATATTTCCAAGCTAGTCCCCAACAAAATATATATATACACTAAATTTTCTAGAAAAATTAGAGAAAAAAATTATTAATCCTTTCGTTTCAATTTGTTTGATGTGCTTTTTTTCAATCTGTTTAAAAAAGAATGATTTTTTTTTCTTCTAGCAATTCTTTAATTCAATTTTTTTATGTTGCATGTTTATGACCACAAGATTAAAGAACATTTTGATACATTTGACACATCTTTAATTTTAGACCAATAAAATTCAAAGATCTTTTATTTTGTTTAAACTAAGTATCAAGTCAAAATAGGTCAAATAAATTGAAACGGAATAAATATATATAATTGAAATTGATTTAGACTGCAAAGAGAATGAGACTGAGATGTTAATTTAGATTTATATTATCCGGTAAAAAGTACTCTCTCCATTCCTATTTGTATATGGTCCTTACTAAAAATAAATATTCCTTAATTAAGTATTTGTCATTCCACAAAATCAATGCATAAATAATATATTATTCTTTCAATTTTACCCTTGAGAGTTATTTGCCTTGAAAATATACATTTGACAAACATAGGAATACTAAATAATTAATTCATGTTCATTGGTCAAATAAATTAATCAAAACAAACTAATTCATGTTCATTTATTGAAAATTTAATTTAATCAAGAGAAAAATAAATAAGAATATAATAATAAATTTACCTAATTTCTTAAGAGACGTGAAACCTAAAATGATGAACACTAAATAGGAACCGAAGGAGGAGTACTATATCAAGAAGAAGAAAAAAAATGCAAAATGAAAATATGAAAATGTGTGGAAAGAAAACAAGTTGCATATATATATATGGGCAAGTGCAAGAAAAACAAAAGAATAGTAGTACAACCTCCAATAAATTAAAAAATACCCATGTAAGAAAGAGTCAAACAAAAAGAAAAGTCAACATTAATGGAAAAAGTGTACCTTGCAATTCCAAACACTCCATTTCCGTCCGATCAACAAAACCAACGGCATAATTAGGATCATCGATAGCTCTAAGCATATAAGTTTTCCTTCCGCCAAATTCATTCGGAACGATACAAGCCTGTTCAGACACAATATATTATAATCAACTAAAAATTTGTATGTATATTTTTCTCTTGATAAAATTTTTAATACCTGTAACTCAGTGAATAATTCATCGTCAGATTGAGATTCACGTCTAACACGAACGATAATAGAAGTTTCCTTAGCCTTGAATGAATTATGCATGATCTTTTGTATACCATTTTTGCCATTTTTGAATGGTGATCGAAGAATCATGTTCCCTATTCGAAGTTCCTCCACGATATCCCCCGTTATCAACATGTTTCCGGTCCATTCATCGCCTTTTGAACTTCCTTTTAAGCATTGAATGGATAAAACTAGTGATGACGATGATGATCTTGATGTTGTTGAGTATGAAGAGTTTGTGCTTCCTGATGAGTTTGAACGTTCCATGGGCATTTCTTTAATTTTTGTCAAAGTGTCAAAAATGGGCTTTGTTTTTAGGTTTTCTTGGAGAAGTTTAAGGGAAGAAAATATATTATAAAGATAAGAGGAGAGATCTGGGAAAATAAGGTGTTTTTTTTTAATTGAAAAGCTTGTCACTAAATTCCTTGAAGAAAAAAAAAAAGGTAGGAGAAATTTAGGAACAAGATTTTTGTGGGAGAAAATTGAGAGGGGAATAATAATATCTAGGTGAAGGACTAAAGAGGTCAAATATTTATGGAGTTGGGAAATTAAATTTCATTACGTAAATGCACTTTAGTTTCTTGGAAGTTATAAAAGTCTTCTTTAGTTTTTTATTATGTTTTTATATGTCAAATAATTTGAAGTGACAATTCTTCTTTCCCAATTGTTGGGTATAACTATTCACTATTTTTAGAATTTATTGAATTAATTAATTTGAATTCACATTATATAAAATTAAATTTTAAAGTATTTTCTTTAAGAAAATTTTTCATTTTTGGATTTTGAACTTAATATTTCTTACTCTCTCGATTTCAAAATAAGTGAATTGTTGAACCTTTTTTATAGTTTAAAATAACTTAACCGTTCAAAGTTCATGAGAGTTGTTGGAAATTTCTTCCATTTTTGTCCCTTATTTACATTTTCTAAGTGATAATTTCAAGAGAGTTAATTGTTTATATTTATGACTTTATAACTTTGAATTATTTATATTTTCAAGAATAGTTTGAGAATAACTAAGTATTCAAGAAGAAGTGATCACATGCATCTCGTTACTCTCCTTCGTGATTGAATCATGGTGAAAATCATTTACATCCTTCAACTTTATTTTAAAAATCAAACTATCCCCTCAATTTTGAGAAATAGTCACCCCCCACCCTTTTTTCCTAGTTGACTTTCTAAATGTCTATTCTACCCTTACATTATCAACTTGTATCTTTTTTATACTTCTTTAAAATTATAGTATTTTTTTGTTATTTAATTTATATATAAAAAATCCTATAAAAATATAAATTTCGTTCAGAAAATAAAAAATAAATATTGATTCAGTATATAAGCTAATGTCGTTTTATAATTAAAAAAATGAACAAAACATTAAAAAAATTATTAATTTTAACGGAATTTATAATGTGATAATCTTATGAACATATTTCGATGCAAGTATACAAAAATAATTAATAAAAAGTAAAGATATCTTTCATAATAATTTCTTTAAAAAAATATCTATTTTTATTGTAAATACAATTTAAAATACAATTTAATAGTATTCATCTCCTCAACTTTAGGTGTGCATAAGTAGACACTTAGGGGTCGTTTGGTTTGAAGACAAGTTATGTTGGGATTAATTATGATGGGATGAGTTATGTTGGAATAAGTTATGATGGGATTAGTTATGTTGAGATTATTTTTTATTGGTTGTTTGGTTTGTCAAATATACATGACATAATTTGTAAGAGTAAGTTGTGTATTTACAAAAATACCCTCTAAGAATAAGTTGTTTGTTTATAAAAGAAGGTTTAAGGGGGTAATTTTGTTATTTTACATTTTTATCGTGGGATAAGTTATCCCAGGATTAGTATTCCACCCTCAAGTAAGGATGACTTATCTCAGTCATAATTATTAATCCTGGGATAAGTTATCCCACACTTTTTAACCAAACAAAGAATTGAAGGGTACTAAAAAGTTATCCCAGGATTATTTTTCTTTATCCATCGCACCAAATGACCCCTTAAATTTGTATAAAGTTGAATAAGTAGACACATGTGTCTTTTATGATAATTCGCGTGAGATACACTCAAACTAATCTACTATTTATGCACATCCAAAGTTGAAGGCTATAGATGCGAACTGAAAAACTCAGTTTTTCAGAGCGTACCAATCTTCTGTATCCCCCTCCCGTCCCCCAAACTCTTTCTCCATAAAAAGGCCCGGGAGAAGCATGAAGAACTAAGCCACTAATGTCGTGGTGAATATTAAACCTCATAACTTCAACGAAGCAAGGATTGTGTATGTTTTAACTGAGCCAAGTTAAAAGACACATTAATGTATTTGTAACACCCCAAAAATTTCTAAGCTAAGAACCGAATCATTTTGTAATACCTCGCAACTCTACTCCTAAAATCCAAATCATTCATCGTAAGTATATGAGCTTGAACCGGATGATGTCCTACTTTCTCATGTGTTTTGAGGTCCTTTACAAAGTGTATCAATGGTATCGAAAGTGAGCTAAGGTCACAAGGGACCTCAAACACCAAACCAAGTTCAAAGTATTCCTATCAACTAAGTTCTCGCATGAGTTCATATAAAGGTCAACTTCAAACGATCATATATCTCAACATATAATGAATTAGGAGGCCCACAACCTATCTAATTAAAAATATGAGTCTTCTTTCCAACTCCACCAAGTTTGTCTTATTTTGAGTTCGGAGTAAAAAGTTATGGTAGTTTTACTGAAACATGTCTGGGCTGAGAAATTCAGCGAGGACACCTGCTCATTTGGAGACTCGCCAAATAGGTTGGTGAATAGCCGAATTAGCTCATCAAAATGTCCTAAAAACCCTAAGTCTCTGTATATTTTGCCGATCTAAAGCCCAATTTGGTGAACCACTGAATATTTCGGTGACGGGACCTTTAGATTACCGATTTGACCGATAGGATTCATTAAAAGGTCATTTTCTTTGATTTTTATGGTCTTCTTACGTTTCCAGAAGGGTATTCTTGACCTTTTACCCTCAAATAACTTCCCTAAGTCCATCTTATAACCTGATATCATCATTATAAGTATAGAAACTATCCAAATCCAAAATTCTTCTTCTTCCAAAGATCAAAAACTCCAAGAAAAGGATTTCTCCAATTTCTCAAGATCTAAAAGTTTTAAGTTCAACATTCTCTTCAAGATACCTAAGGTTTTCAATCCAAGACTCTTTCTCCACACTCCATCTTCCAAGATTTTCTTCAAGTTTCTCCCAGAACATTGTTCTTTCATATATGTAAGACTATTCTAAGTGATGGACTGAGTTCGTCATGCCCTACATCTAAATTCAGTTAGTAAGAGTTAAATCCCGTGTTCTACTCAAAGTTCCATGATTTTTCCTGAATTCAAATTGTGTTCTTATTCCAAGTTTGATCTCCTAATTATGAGATTTTGATATTTTATATATTGATATCCTTGAGTTGTTGTTCATACGTATATTTCGCATGAACCCTAGTTTATGAGATTTTTATTGAAAGTCTTTATGCATTTATTTCCATGCATCAATTTTGGAATTTTAAAGTGAGTTCAAGAGTATTTTAAAATATCTTTTGAGAAGAGTTTAAGGGAACACAAATGGTTCCAAAAATACTATTTTCACATTGAGAAAAAAACTACTATCTTTAAGAAGAACATAAACAATTTTCAAAAATATTTCAGCCAGATAAAAAGAAGTTCAGTTACCCCATAAAGAAAGTATTATTTTTCACATTAAAAAGAGAGTACTATTTTCAGAAAAATATAAAGAGTTTTCAGAAAGATTGAGGATAGTTCAGTTACCTCTTAAAGAGGTATTTTTGAGTAATTATCTCAATCCAGTGAGTATTTTACATAAGCATAGAGTTATATATTTTAGGAGTAATATTGAGCACCGATTCGGGAGAGAGTTCATATAACTCACAGCCTCTATAAACTATGTAGCTAGCATCGATAGGATCGTACCGCAAGATGGGCAACTCCTCACTTGCCTCAAGAAGGATTCTAGTGGATCCATCAGTTCAATTGTGTTCTATACTCCGGTAAGGTATAAGACAACTCTGGAAACGTGGGTAAGACATTGTATCATCACGAGGCTCATAATGAGAGTTGTCGGTTAGAGAAATTCCTCAGTAAAGTAAAATAAAGTAAAGTATATATATATATATATTTAGTTCAGTATTTACTTTTCTTGCATCCTTTCGGTAAGAGCATTAAATGATTTTCATTATGATTTATACTATTCTTCAGTTGAGCTACATTCAACCTTTCAGTTCAGTTATTTGTTTTATTCAGCCTTATTACTTACTCGTACTGATGTCATTCAACCTACATCTTTTTATAATGCAGATTCAAGTACTTAAGATCATCAACATGCGTTCTGTTGAGATCACATCATCCGATTATTAGATTTTGATGAGACATTCTTGCTTTCAGAGGTGTAACACCTCAAAATTCAGAAATGGAAAGAAGGCCAAAAGATTGATTACCGGTTCAAGTCCATGAGACCAGTCTATAGTTCATAGAATATTCTACGAGTCGTAGACCAGTCACGTAGGAAGTGGGAAAATATTTTTTTGAAATCAGTCCTAGTAAATTATTCTCTGATTGACCATGATTATCCGTCGAATGGACTATAGACCGTAGGAAGGTCCCATAGAAGAGTCCCAGACTTAGTGAAATCTTGAGTTGAAAGTTGAGGTCTACGGATGGTGTCTACAGACCATAGGAGGTTCGACAGTCAATAGAAATATGTAATAGGATCTAATGTCAATTTTAGGCCCTAGTCATTCAACCTACGGTTGACTAGTACGGTCCGTAGGTCACAACCGTAGGGTCTGCCGATAGTTATTTTTAAAGGGTATTTGGGTCTTTTTCTATGCACCTAATACCTATACTACATCATTTTGCCTATAAATAAGACCTAGAACTAATTTTACTCCTAAAATCTACCTATTATCCTTCATTCCCCCCCAAATCCCCAAATTTCCTTTCAAAGGTTTTCTCTCCAAGGCTCTCAAGGATTCTAGGGTTCTTCAAGTTAAAAGTCTCGTTCCTTCATCAATATCTTTGGTTTGGCGAATGCCCCAGCGTCATTTATGGATTTGATGAATATGATGTTTAAGAAATATCTTTACATGTTTGTGATTGTGTTTATCGATGATATCTTGATTTACTCACGGAGTGAAAATGAATATAACGAGCATTTAAGGATTGTGTTGCAGATTCTTAAGGACCGTGAATTGTATGTTAAGTATAGCAAGTGTGAGTTTTGGTTAAGGTCCATTGCTTTCCTTGGCCATATTGTCTCCGATGAAGGTATTCAAGTTGATCCTAAGAAGACCGAGGCGATTAAGAATTGGCCTAGACCTTTGTCCACTTTGGATATATAGAGTTTCTTGGGTTCGGCCGGTTATTATAGAAGGTTCATAGAAGGTTTTTCATCTATTGCTTCGCCATTGACGACCTTGACTCAAAAGAAAGTGAAATTTCTATGATCATAAGCTTGTGAGAAGAGTTTCCAAGAGTTGAAGGATAGACTCACTTTGGCCCCTATTTTGACTTTACCGAAAGGATCAATTGGTTTTATGGTTTATTGTGATGCTTCACAGATTGGTCTTGGTTGTGTCTTGATATAACATGGGAAAGTCATTGCTTATGCTTCAAGGTAATGGAAAGTGCATGAAAAGAATTATCTGACTCATGATTTGGAGTTAGCGGTGGTGGTATTTGCTCTAAAGATTTGGAGACACTACTTGTATGATGTTCATGTAGATGTGTTCACTGATCAAAAGAGTTTGAAGTATGTGTTCACTCAAAAGGATTTAATCTTCACTAAAGGAGGTGGTTTGAGTTATTAAAGGATTACGACATGAGTATCCTATATCATCCCAAAAAGGAGAATATGGTGGCGGATGCTCTTAGTTAGTTATTGATGGGTAGTGTTAATCATGTTGAGGATGATAAGAATGATTTAGTTCCGATGTTCATAGATTGGCCTGATTGGGTGTTCAATTTGTTGATTCTAATGAGGGTGGTGTCGTTGTTCATAATGGTTCAAAATCATCTTTTGTATCAGTTGTGAAGGCTAAGCAAGATCTTGATCCGGTATTAGTTGACTTGAAGACGATGGTTTCTGAAAAAGCCATTGAGCCTTTCTCCCAAGAGGGAGATGGTGTCCTTAGATATCAAGGTCGGTTATGTGTTCCTAACATTGATGAGTTGAGGAATCAAAATCTGATACAAGCCCATAGTTCTCGATATTCTATTCCCGGAAGCCTCCAAGATGTACCGTAATTTGCGGGAAGTCTATTGGTGAAATGGGATGAAGAAGGATATTGAAGAATTTGTGGCTAAATGTTTGAATTGTCAATAAATGAAAGTTGAGCATCAGAAACTAGAAACATTAGTATTCCTCCATGGAAGTGGGTACTTTTGAATATGGACTTCATTACGGGTTTACCCCGAACTCGTCAATAGATTGATTTGATTTGGGTCATAGTGGACTGAATGATGAAATTGACTCACTTTCTTCCTGTTAAGACTTCATTCTTGCCAGAAAATTATGCCAAGCTTCATATTCAGGAGATGGTAAGGTTGCATGGAGTGCCTTTGTCCATTATATTTGATTAAGGTACTCAATTTACATCTAAGTATTAGAAGTCATTTAAAAAATGTCTTGGTACTCAAGTGAAATTTAGCACGACTTTTCATCCTCAGACAAATGGACAAGCTGAACGTACCATTAAGAATTTAGAATATATGTTGAGAGCGTTCGTGATATATTTCAAGGGTAGTTGTGATGATCATTTTCCTTTGATTGAGTTTGCTTATAATAATAACTCTTATTCTAGCATTGGGATGGCACTATTTGAGGCTCTTTATGGTAGGAAGTGTAAGTATCCTATTGGTTGGTTTGAAGATGGTAAGGTTTCTTTGATAGGGCCCGAGTTGGTTCATGAGGCTATAAAAAAAGGCTCGACTTATTCATGAGAGGTTTAAAATGGCTCAAAACCGACAAAAGTCGTATTCCGATGTTAGAAGAAGATAACTAGAATTTTATGTTGATTATTGGGTCTAATTGAAAATTTGATCCATGAAGGGTGTCATGAGATTCAGAAAGAAAGGAAAACTTAGTACCTATTATGTGGGCCCATATAAAATTTTGAGGCATATTGGCAAAGTTGCTTATGAACTTGAGTTGCCTAACAATTTAGCATCGATATATCTGGTATTCCATGTAGCTTTGTTGAAAAAGTGTTTTGGGGATCCGACGTCCATTGTACCCTTGGAAGGTTTGGGAGTTAAAGAGAATCTTTCTTATGAAGAGGTTTCGATTGAGATTTTAGACCGGCAAGTCTGAAAGTTGAGAAATAAGGAAGTTGCTTATGTTAAGGTTCTTTGGAGGAATCAATTAGTTGAGGGTGCTACTTGGAAATCTGAAACCGATATGATGTCTCGATATCCTCATTTTTCCCTCCGCTCCTACTCTAGCTCGAGGTATTGGTTCCTCATGGTTCATTCTTTCAGATTCATGCATTTTAGACCTTCTCATGTTTCCATATGCATGCATGTTCATGGAAACTTTATTTTTTATGTTATGATTTAGCTTGAAGTGATTCTCCATGTTTATGTGCATTTTGATGAAATTTGCATTCATGTTGGGTTGTTAGTTTTTTTTCTACTCTATTCATGCTAGCTTGAGTCCCATTCAAGGAAGAATGTTCTCAAGGGGAGATATTGTAACACCTTGGAATTCAAAAAAGGAAATAAGGCCAAAAGATTGGCTACTGGTTCAACTCCATGAGACCAGTCCAGGTTTTGGGAGAGATCTTTATTATTGTATATATCTTTTGGTTTGCTTCTGTTTCTCTCTTATTATTGCTTTCAAATTGTTGCTTCCACCTTGTTTCTAACCTTTCTCCCATTACTTGCCATTATAGGTTACGAGTTGGCTTACCAACTAGTAGATTATAGTAGGTGCTATCATGACTCGAGAAATTGGGCTGTGACAAAGAGAAGCTAAAAGATAGCTCAAAAAATACAAGAGGTATGATGATTGAGGCTAAGAGAAAATTAGGAAAACAAAAAGGGAGTAAAAAGAAGGTAAAATAAAATTAGGAAAACAAAAAGGAGTAAAAAGAAGGTAAAAGAAAATTGGACTATAGATATCTTTAAAAGGTAAAAAAATCAATAATCTCATGAGAAAGCTATCAAGAATCAGAAGAAGTCTGAAGAGACTTAACGAGTACACAGTTTGCTATTAATTAAATAAATCTTAGGATAAATGGTAATATCTGAAAACACCTATGTGCATAGGTATTACTTCTCATTGGCTATTAAACTTACCATTCATCATCCTCATCCTAGGCCCACTACCCAAAATAGGTCTTACCCTTTCCCGACTATCAAACTAATGAAAGGAATTATTATAATACAATGTGTGGTTGATGTGCCGTGAAATATTGGCACATTTGACGCTCAAAAATAAGGATTAATTCTAGAAATAGAGTGCATTTATGTGGATATGATGTGTTTGGTAATGCTTGAACAGGCAAAACGCTTGGATGCAGATGATAGAAAAAGGAAAAGAAAACTATTCTGATAAATGCACCACGGAGCCCCTGACGGACCGTGGTCATCATAACTCCCGTGGCAATGAAGCAGTGAGCTTGAAATATAGATGTGGATAACCAAAGTCCAAGTGAAGACCACGGAGCCCTAGATGGGCCGTGGTCCTCATGACGGATCGTGATGGAGGTCGTGAAGAAGTTCCAGTGTGCAGGTTTTGAGAAGTTAAATTTTGGCAGTACCAAGTAAGGACCACGGAGGCCCAAACGGGTCGTGGTCCTCTTGACGAGCCGTGATGCTGCTCGTATAGATGAACCAGTGGGAAGACCTTGAAGAGTTGCATTGTGGTTTGGCCAAGTAAAGACCACGAACACCTAGACGGGCCATGGTCATCACAACGGTCCGTGAAGCATCCCGTGGTGGATTTCCAGTGGACAAGCCTTGAAGAACTATGTTTGAGATTTCTAAGTAAGGACCACAGAGGGCTTCACGGACCGTGAAGCCCTTGACGGGTCGTCGTACTGTCCGTGATAAGTCCCGAACATTCAGTCCTACTTCGAGAAGGACTCTTTTTAGACAGACTATTTGAATTAATTAGGTTTAATTTTTGAATGATCTCGTTATATCTGGAACGAGTGACTACTTTCCTATTATTCCTCTACTTTGGTCTTTGATCGATTAACAGTGAATCAAGAATTGAAGTTTGATTGGGTTTTTGAATATCAAGTGTTCGTTGAATCTGCAATCTTTGCATATTCAGTTGAAAGCATGAGTGGCTAAACACCACAACTAGGGTTGTGGGAACTATGACTAACATCTGAGTTTAGATTCGTAAAACGAGTAGAATTCCTATTATTTCTCTACCTTGGTTTTTGATCGATTAACACTGAATCAATAATTGAAGTTTGATTGGATTTTTGAATATCAAGGATTTGTTGAATCTGCAAATCTTTGTTACCGAATTCTCTTAATGCATTCATTACATATCTTTTATTATTCAGTTGAAAGCATGAGTGGCTAAACACCACAACTAGGGTTGTGGGAACTATGACTAACATCTGAGTTTAGATTTGTAAAACGAGTAGAATGTGATTCATATTTGCAGAACTTAATTCAACTTTCGTTATTCATTCGTTCTAATGAATGCACACATTAGAACTTGCCTGTATCTATCAATTGTTCGAGAGAAAATCGATGGTTAGGAAAAAGTCGAGTTAAATTGTTGAATTGGAGTGAAAGTTCGAGAGAAGAGAGAAGAGAATTTTGACACAACTATACGAGGGTAAAATCAAATAACACTCTAAGACCGAGAGGATTTGAGTGAAAAGTTATCTAACAAGATTGAGAAGTGTTAGATATAACTAACTCGCCTTTAAGTTGCAAATAATGAATTACCTGAAACTCGTTCATGAATCCACACTAGATATAACGTCATGGGAAACACAACCCTGGTTTCATTCATTAATCATCACAACCTTGAAGTCAACATTCTGTTAATTGTGTTAAACTGAATATTTTAACAATATTGGTCACGTGAACCTTACAACAAATCCCCTTTTACATTTCACAATTACTTTCTTTAGGAAATAATAACAACATTTGAATAAAAACGATAGTGAAACGATTTCTGTGAGTAAATTCTCTGTGGGATCGACCTCAACTCACGTTGATTTCTATGAATTGACATCAACTGTTTATACTTCTTAATTGAAGTGTAAGTTTGGACATATCAAATTTTGGCGCCGCTGCCGGGGAATTTCAATTCAGAAATACTTCACTAGCATTTATTCAAATTGTGGTTATATTTCCTAATTTTACGTCTTGTTCTCGGTCTATGTCTCTGACAGGTAAGTTCACCAGTGCATGCCAAATACTAGAAGTAAGGGCGCTCCATTGATTCCTTACGATTCAGAACTAAGAAAAACTATCTGCAAAATGGTGAATGCTTAGGAACTCGAGGCTCAGAGGTAGAGGCTTGGACTTGAGGCTGAGACAGCTGCGCGAGGTGCTCAGCGAAATGCTGTGAATGACCTACCTAGGGGGGTAGGGGAACATGAAGGAGTGGAAGAGATAGCTCCGCCCTACCGCCAACCATTAACTCCAAGGGGTCGAGCACAACAACCAGCTCATATGGTGTTCGAGGAAGATGACTTAGATTTAGATGGAGCTGGAGCCAAATGTGCAATAGTGCTACCTGCATTACCCCTAGGGGTAAAATTTACGATCACTAGCATGATGATTCAGCTGCTGAACTTGAAGGGTATGTTCAGAGGTGCACCTAGTGATGATGCTAACCAACACTTGATGAATTTTGTGGCAATGTGCAAATCACAGGAAATTCCTAGGGTTAGTCAGACTGCTATGAGGCTGAGACTATTTCCGTTGTCTCTCACTGGGGAGGCAACCAATTGGCTGAATGAACTGCCAGATGATTCAGTTAGAACTTGGACTGAACTGAAGGATGCCTTCTTAGAAAGGTTCTATCCTAAATCAAAAGAACTACAGATGAAGGATGAGATAGGTGCACACAAGAAACTACCAGGGGAGGCAATGCATGATACATGGTGGAGGTTCAACCAAAAGCTGAAAAAGTGTCCGAACCATGAGCTTACTGATAGACACTTAAAACAGGCATTTTATAGATCTTTGAATTATGTCACTAAACCTGTTGTTGATGCAGTGTGTGGAGGTTCATTCATGAGGAAGCCATTTCCAAAAATTGTGCAGCTAATGGATGAAGTTTTGAAGAATAATATAGCATGGCATTCAATAGATGCTGAAGTCGGAGATCTAGGTTTAACATTCGAGTTTTCAGCTTAACAGAAAAGGAGAGAAGAAGAAAGGGATCAGGATATGGCTCACATGAGAACCCATATGGATCTACTCACGAAGCATAGTATGGCAGGTTCTGAGAAGGTGAATGTTGTGGGATCCTCCAACAGGTATGAAGATCAGGACATCGATTTAGATGAGGAGGCTAAATATTTA
Source organism: Solanum etuberosum (assembly GCA_029582245.1). NCBI lineage: Eukaryota > Viridiplantae > Streptophyta > Magnoliopsida > Solanales > Solanaceae > Solanum > Solanum etuberosum. The sequence goes on along the minus strand of JAJONR010004033.1, from coordinate 51,100 downwards.
GGCAAACATGGGGATTTTCAGAATTATAACTTGGGAAACCAAGGATATAATTCTGTAAATCAAGGTCGGAATTACTCAAGAGAAGGGAAGTATGAAAGGCCAGCAAATAGAGAACAAGGAAACTGGCAAAACAGAGATGGCTACAAGAATGACTGCAGTGGTGTTTATGTGCCCCTGGGTAATAGAGATCGAACAGGTGGTAGTTCCAGTGGATCCAAATTAGAAGATATGTTAGCCAAAGTGTTACGAAAAGTTGAGTCCACTGATGCAGGTGTGAAAGAAATGAAGGGTGATTTCTTTAGTATGAGTCAACTGGTGGATTCTCACACCACTTCAATCAAGCAGATATAGAAACAGTTGGGACAACTATCAACATCACTGAACCAGAGAAAGAATGGGTCACTACCAAGTGACACTATTCAGAATCCCAAGAAAGATGAACACTACATGGCTTTCACCACAAGAAGCGGTAAGATTCTTAATGAGCCAATATCTGCAGGTACTGAGCAGGAAAATGATATGGGGAGAGATGAAGAAGAAGAGGTTGAAGCTAAACATGTAGATGATATAGAAGAAGCCCAACCAACAGAAAAGCAGGCCAAGGTAAAAGAAATAGAAGTAGAGGCTACTTTGCCTTTACAGCAGATACCGAGACCGCCTCCACTTTTCCCTCAAAGACTCAAGAAGAAAGCTGAGGATGGGAAATTTGAAAAATTCATAACCATGCTAATACATCTATCAGTGAACATCCCATTGGTGGGAGCACTGGAGCAGATGCCAGGATATGCTAAGTTCATGAAGGCCTTAGTCACATAGAAAAGATCTATAAGTTTTGAATTAACTGAAAATATTCATCATTGTAGTGTTATTGCTACAAGATCTGTGGTGCAGAAAAAGGAGGATCCAGGTGCTTTCACTATACCATGCACCATCAGATCATTTGAGTTTGCAAAGGCCCTATGCAATTTAGGTGTAAGTATAAATCTGATGCCGCTAGCCATTTACAAGCAATTGGGCTTGGGGGTTCCAAAGCCCACCGCAATGAGGCTGATGATGGCAGATAGGTCAGTGAAGCGGCCTGTAGGTATTTTATGTGATGTGCTTGTAAAAGTGGACAATTTTATTTTTTCGGCAGACTTCGTGATTCTAGATTGCGAAGTAGACTTTGAGGTTCCCATAATTTTGGAAAGGCCATTTCTGGCTACAGGGCAAGCTTTGGTTAATGTTGAGAGTGGAGAGCTGAAATTCAGGCTAAAAAATGAGGAGGTAAAGTTTAAGATTTGCAGGTCTATGAAGCAATCACAAGACATGAATGTGGTGTCTGCAAGAGAGGTTTTTGATGAAGGGGAGTCAGAAGCTTCTATTGAGGAAAGGTTTGTTGTTGAAACATTGGCAGCCGTGCTAATGAAATTTGAAGCAGACTTTCGGAATGATTATGTGGAGACTGTGAATGCTCTACAAGGTATGGGGTCACATTCTTATGCTCCAAAGAAATTAGACCTGGATCTGAAAAACAGGCCAACTCCTCCAGCAAAGCCATCCATTGAGTAGCCGCCTGTACTTGAGTTGAAACAGCTACCCAGTCACCTAAGGTATGTCTTTTCGGGTACTAATAACACTTTGCCAGTCATTTGGGCTGCAGATATGAATGATGAACATGTGTAAGTTGTGGTCAAAGTCTTGACAAGGTACAAAAAGGCGATCGGATAGACTATTGCTAATAGCATTGGGATACCTCCGGGTATCTGTACTCATAAAATCCAACTCGAGGAGGACTGCAGCCCGAGCATAGAGAACCAGATGAGGTTAAATCCACCAATGCAAAAGGTGGTCAAAAAGGAAATCATAAAGTGGTTGGATGCAGGGGTGGTGTACCCAATTTCTGACAGTCATTGGGTTAGCCCAGTGCAGTGTGTGCCCAAGAAGGGTGGTATGACAGTGGTGGCTAATGCGAAGAACAAATTGATTCCGTAAAGACCAGTCACAGGTTGGCGAGTGTGCATGGATTGCAGGAAGCTAAACAAACGGACCTTAAAGGACCACTTTCCAATGCCGTTCATGGATCAGATGCTTGACAGGTTGGCTGGCAAAGGATGGTACTGCTTCTTAGATGGCTACTCTGGGTATAACCAGATATCAATTGCACCAGAAGATCAGGAAAAGACCACATTTACATGTCCTTATGGTACTTTTGTGTTCAAACGCATGCCATTTGGATTATGTAATGCACCAGCAACTTTCCAGAGGTGTATGATGTCCATATTCTCGGACATGGTAGAGGACACTTTGGAAGTGCTCATGGATGATTTTTCTATGGTAGGTGACACATTTGATGATTGTTTGTTGAATCTTAGCATGGCACTACAACGATGCGAGGGGGCGAATTTGGTGCTTAACTGGGAGAAAGGCCATTTCATGGTCAAGGAAGGCATAGTCCTAGGCCATAAGGTGTCGCAGAAGGGACTGGAGATAGACATAGAGAAGATTGAGGTGATTGAAAAGTTGCCTCCGCCTATTTGTGTGAAAGGTATTCGAATCTTTTTAGGACATGCAAGATTTTACAGGCGATTCATCAAGGATTTCTCAAAAATTGAACATCCATTGTGCAAGTTTTTGGAGAAAGAGGTGAAATTTGCCTTTGATGATGCATGCCTAAGAGCCTTTGAGTGCCTGAAAGAGAAGTTTGTCTCTGGCCTAGTGATTATTGGCCCAGATTGGTTGGAGCCATTTGAGGTAATATGTGATGCAAGTGGTACTTCCTTGGGAGTTGTGTTGGGACAGAAGCACAACAAGATCTTCCACCCGATCTACTATGCCAGCAAATCGCTAAACGGAGCACAGTGCAACTACACTGTTACTGAACAGGAACTACTGGCTGTGGTGTACACATTTGAGAAGTTCAGGGCATACTTGCTGGGCACTAAAGTGATAGTCCACACAGATCATGTAGCACTGCAATATCTCATGGTGAAGAAAGATGCAAAGCTGAGATTGATAAGATGGGTGCTGCTGCTTCAAGAATTTGACTTCGAAGTCAAAGACAGAAGGGGTTGTGAAAATCAGGTGGCTGATTACCTGTCTAGGTTGGAGGAAGAGAAGAAGGAGGAACTCGAGTTAGATATAAATGACTCATTCCCAGATAAGCAGGTATTAGCCGCCACTCTTGATCTCATTCCTTGGTTTGCTGACTTTGCTAATTTTCTTGTTAGCGATTTGATGCCTGAAGGGCTAACATTCCAGCAAAGAAAGAAATTCCTACATGATGTGGGAAAGTATTTTTGGGATGAACCATATTTGTACAGGGTGTGTGCAGATAACATCATCAAGCGATGTATCCCTGTGGCTGAGATACTGCATAACTTAGAAGCGTATCACTCATCTCCAGTAGGTGGTAATCATGGAGGTGCACAGACGGTTTACAAGGTACTCCAAAGTGGGTACTACTGGACTACAATCCATCATGACTCAATTGATCTAGCCAAGGGGTGTGCCAGAGGCAATGAGCCATCTCTCATCGGCATGAACTGCCAATGACACCTATTTTAGAGGAGGAATTGTTTGATGTGTGGGGAGTTGACTTCATGGGACCATTTGTGAGCTCCTATGGGCAAAAGTACATACTGGTGGCAGTGGACTATGTGTCCAAATGGGTTGAGGTAGTTGCCCTGCCTGAAAATGATAGTAAAAACATTGCTGCCTTTCTGAAGAAGAACATATTCTCAAGGTTTGGTACACCTAGAGCTATTATCAGTGATGGAGGCTCCCATTTCTATAATAAAGTGTTCAGTGCACTTTTGGCTAAATATGGGTTAAAACAGTACAAGGTGGCAACACCATATCATCCGCAGACAAGTATCCAAGTTGAGGTATCAAATCGGTAGATCAAAGCGATTTTGGCAAAGACAGTGAATGCCAACAGAACAGATTGGGCTAGAAAGTTGGATTATGCTCTATGGGCATATCAGACAGCTTTCAAGACACCTATTGGTATGTCTCCATATTAGTTGGTGTTTGGAAAGGCATGTCATTTGCCTGTCGAGCTGGAACATAAGGCACTCTGGGCACTAAAGAAGTTGAACCTCAGTTGGAATGAAACAGTGAACCTGAGACTAGATCAGATTAATGAGATGGATGAATTCCGCTTGAGAGCTTATGAGAAGTCTGCACTGTACAAGGAATAGATGAAGCTGTATCATGATAAGCACATTGAGAAAAGGACCTTCAGTTCGGGTGACTTGGTGCTACTTTTAAACTCCAGGCTTCGTCTATTTCTGGGGAAATCGAGATCCAAATGGTCTGGACCCTTTAAGGTAACTCAGGTATTTCAGTCAGGTGCGATTGAGCTTGAAAATGACAAAGGTGAGAGTTTCAAAGCAAATGGTCAGCGAGTCAAATCATATTTGAGAGTCTAGGAGGGGGTAAAAATAGTTGAAGAATGCAAGCTTGATGAAGTCTGAGTAATCAAGTAACCTGCGTCGCGCCGTGACGTTAAATTATGCGCTGCTTGGGAGGCAACCCAAGATGGTAAATGTACTAGGTAGTTTACATTTTAGCATATTTTTCATTGTATATATAGTGTCACTGCGTGCTGGTGTGTACAGGAAAAAGTTGGACAAAGAACTGAGGAACTGGAACCAGGAAGTTCTTCACGGGCTACTACACGGACCGTGGTTCCCTTCACGGGCAACTACATGGTCCGTCTCAATCATCAGCAGCCCTGGAAGTTACAACAATAGGTTCACGGAAGGGTTTACGGCCCGTCAGGCCTTGTACGGACAATTTAGCCTCTCATAAGCCTCAGTTAGTTTCCCACCTAAGTCATGTTCACGGGCACTCCCACGGACCGTGGTGCTCTTCACGAGCTTCATCATGGTCGTCGTAGAGTCCAACACTGCCCAGATTGACCCGACCCGACCCGTGCGTGTTTTAAGAAGAATTTAATGTTTATATAGTCCCTAAAGCGCCAAGGGTCGGATTTCTTCCTCTTCTCTCTCATTTGTAACGGTTTAGAGCACTACTTAACGGTTATTCATCTACCATAACTCCTAAATCAATCTAAAATTCGAAACCCTAAGTCTCAAGTGTCAGGAAATCAAAGTGAAGTTCGTCTCTTTCTCTATTGAACGAAAGTTTGAGCAAATTGAAGTAATTTCATCTATATACTTGTTATAAGTTTGATCTTATCGATAAACAAGTTAGAACTACTATTATTTTATCGAATTTTGGCGTTGTTTCATGATGAACTGTCATTTTTCATGTTTCATGGTTGTGGGTCTGTTAAAGTTAGTTGAAATTGGTGATTTGCCTTTGTGGGTTTTATTAAATTGTGAGGGTTAGTGATGGATGATGATATTATTGTGAATTTGAGTCCAAATTCCGTAACAACAGTATGCCTATGTGAGTTTTACCGATATGGATGATTGTGTGTATGTGGGTATGCTCATATTAGGTAAATAGTGCTCATATTTGAATAAGGATTGTTGAATAGTTGCACTCATGTGCGAAAATATCTCATAAAATCGGGGTTGTGTGCTGCTAATTGAGAAATATGACATCGTGTGTATATAGAGTGAGAAGTCGCAGAAAAAGGGCCCAAGTGTAAGTCTACGAAGGACTTCACGGACTGTGAAGGGAGTCACGGGTTATGAAACCTCTCGTGGTACACACTTAACAAAATACGGAATACTGGTTAAGTTCACGAGGGTCATCACGGACCGTGGTTCACTTCACGGACCGTGTAGCCCTCCGTGAACCATAACCAGTACACTTCCATGCTGAACATTGATTCTGTATTATGTCCACGAGAGGTACCACAGACCGTGGTACCCACTACGGACCGTGTTGACCTCACTATAAAAAAAGTTATTTTCTTTACTGTTAATTCAGTTTTTCATTTTAATACGTGGCCCTTACCAATGATAGATTCGGTGACGGCATTCTTAAGGCAAGGTGTCACGTTGTATTTACATAGGGGAAGTTTGAGTACCCGTTAGTGTGTCATTTTACTTGTTTCGATTAGTAATCTGTTTCAGATACTATGGGACCCCGAAGAAAGACTGCACCTCCGCATACCTCACCACCTCCCTCACAACTTATAGTGATAACACGGAAGAGTCTAGTAGCTCGGAGGTTCATGTTAATACCACAATTGAAGAGCACTCCCCTCGAGCTTCTAGATCACGAACAGCGAGAGCCATTCTTCAGAACACTCCTTCCGAGTCTGAAGAGGAAGGTAGTGGATCCGGGAGTGGTGAGGCATCTGGTAGTGGCTCCGGAAGTGGTGAAGAATCTGGTAGCGGTTCTGGAAGTGGTGAAGAATCTGTTAGCGGCTCTCAGGAGAATGTAGCTGCACCTCCACCCGAAGTAGGAGCAGAAGCTGAAACGGAGGCACGGGAAGAAGTAGATGCCCAGGAAGAAGATGAGGAGGCCAGCACCGAGGCTGCGATGATTCAATTTGTTCACCTACATGAATCTGACCCAGTGGTGAGACAACAACTAATTGACTGTTATCGTTCTATGTGGACTGTGCGCAGGTCTGAGGACTTCTTCAAGAATGGGATCGTGTCCAAGACGGGCGGCTTTAGTAATCGTCCAGTCATACTTGAGACTAGAGTAGTGGCATCGGATATCCAAGCATTTCCAGACATCTACAGAATATTCCATATGCATCAATTCAGATGGATGAACAACTCTCCTGGGGATTTCTCCCACCACATTACCCTATAATTTTATGCTTCCTATGCAGCTGCTCTGATGAATTTTGCTGCCGACACTGAAACTATAAAGAGGGGGAAGAAAGTGTTCGCCAACACATGGGGACCACTCAACTCTGTAGTAGTGCGAGGTAAATCAGTAGATATCTCTGAAGCCACGATCAACAGGATACTACATGGTCCAGAGTACACAACACCAGATTCAGTTGGACTTTTTGAAGGTAAACATTATGCTGTGACGAGTGAGACTGAGATGGAGGATATGACTTCGAGGGACCGGGTCTTGCGATGGATTGCAGGGTTGATTGCTTCAGAGGGTGAGAATGTAGCATGGGTAGTAGGGGCACAAATGCAGATTACTAAGGCATCACTGTCATTCCCGGCTAAAGTTTGGTGGGCTATTGTTCGTACACAGTTGCGGCCTACCGCAAATGATAATACCTTGTCACCGTCCCTCGCATCACTAGTTGCTTGCCTCATGGCTGGTTACCCAGTCAATATAGGCCGTATCATCTCCACAGAAATGGGGGATATAGCACTGAATGAGAGAGTCGGGTTACCATTTCCCTGTCTGATTGGAAAATTGTGTCTGCATGCCAATATTCCTCCAAATAAGCTAGTAGACAGATGGACTGAGGCACACAGGATTACCGCAGCATATAAAATCAAGGATGTTGCAAATCATCTCTTTGGTGCCAAATCTGCACCGGTAGGACCAATAGCAGTAGTACCACACATACCAGTTGACATGCCACGAGTTGAGGGCAGTAGTGAGCAGGGTGTAGCTTCACAACCAGATGCCGGTATAGCACCACCACCAGCTACAGATTCCCATGCTACAAGTACCTTCGTTACTATACCTACTGTGATCTTTGAGAGATTGGTTGCGGATTAGCGGCAGACCAAGTCCATGGTCGATCAGATCGTACTCAGACTACCTCAGGTAGTACAACGAGATATGTTAGCTGCGGAGAAGTGACTAAAGGATGAGATGCAGAAGGAGCTTGCAGTTCTAAAAGATAGGATGGACGGTCTGGAGGTCCATGTACAAAATCAGTTACAGGCTGCCAGTTCGGTAAATACGGAGGAGTTGAAGACACAGTTGGCTGAGATGAGAGCTGCGATTGCTAAACTGGTCTAGAAGCCAGTCACTATGCCTCCTCTAGTTGTACCAGAGTCCTTGATCAGCTTGTTCAGTGAGCCACCTACCACTCAGGTACTTGATGACTTCTAGGGAGAAGTGCCCAAAGACAAATCAAGCAAGAGAAAACAAAAAGCTAGGGAGTCTGATGAGGCGCAGCACACTAACCTCTCCAAAGAGGAAAGAAGGCAGCACAAAAAAGCCCGCAAGGAGTTCCAGAAACTAGCAAAGGAAGCAGAAGCACTTGCGCAGCAAAGGCAAGATGCGGTGTTAGCTGGCGCGTCTAGTAGCGTGGTATCTGCCCCAGTTAGCAGTGGTCAGCCTGACTCACTGCAGGTTTCCGAGAGTGCACCCGTTAATAAGGGTGCCGACACTGCTCCGACTACCGGCGCCTAGTGCGCCGTAGGTATTACCCCTCTTCACAGCCCTGTATTGTTTTTCTTTATTTACTTTGAGGGCAAAGTCCTTTTATTTGGGGAGGGGGTGGTGAGCAACCTGCTAGAATGTATGGAGGTTGGCTCTGTTTTGTGTTATGATAAATTATGAAGTGTTGATGTTTTTGGGTCTTTTGATGAAATTTTGATGTTTTTGTAATTGAGCTATGCAGCAGCTAAGTTTTGAGCCTTTTTGTTCGGTTTCAAATGATAACATGCATGGCCTTAATCTGAAAATTGGCTGTTAGGCTCCTTGTATGACATTTTAGATACTCACGTGTTGAACATTGCTAGCTTGTAACATAAGTTGGTTAACTAAGAAACTGAAAAATGTAGACATGTGTCATGTGCGTGTGAGGTTTACATGAAGTCTGTCACTTGGTGCAGAAGCTAGATCTTGCCGAAGTAGTCTTGCGAAAATCTGAAAATAACTGGATAGGAGATTATCATTAGGCCCTTTTCGCTAAGCCCACTTAAAACCAAATATAAACTATCAAATGAAAAACAAACTATATCCTAAGTATTATATTATTCAGGAAATACATGCAAATTTTTTAAAGGTGAAAAGAAAAGAAATTATTAAAAACGAAAGAGAAAAAACTAATTTAAAAGTATATAGGAAAATAAATATTTAACAAAAAAGAAATGAAAATAATTAACAATATAAATTTTTTAATGTAAATAAATAATAGCCATGTGTACTAATTAATTGTAAAGTATCCAATTTAAAAAAGGACGTGTGTTAATCTTGATGTGATTTTCTTCATATTTTTCGGCTTTTTACTTGTTTCTAAGAGAGTGAGTAAACTTTTTGTGCCAACTCAATATCAAAGAGTGTGTTTTTTTACACACTAAAATAGTGTGTGTGTGTGTGGGGGGGGTGATAATACCCCGTAAATGAAAGGTTTTTCTCAGTAATTTTGATCATAGTTAGGGGGTAAATGTACCCCATAAAAGAAAGGTATGTCATTCGAATTCAGGTCATAGTTCAGGGGTACTTATTCCTTTTCCCTATAAACCTATTTGATTTCATTTTTTTCAGTAAAAAACAAATTAAACATAATAGAAAACATGCCTAACCACTTAATAGAAATGAAGGACATGTTTTTAGAAGTATAATAACTTTTATTTATTCAACTTACGAGAAAAACAAAAAACTTACAAGTTACAAACGGGATACGAAATTGAGATTGTGATGAAAATTGATTTCTTCATGTTAATTTTTTTTCACGCACTCGGTCATATCTAGATTAAAATGTGCTTATCTAGCATTTCTTGTTTTTGATATATCAATTTGAATTCGTGCTAATCTTTATTGATAAGGATAAAATTAAACAGGTCAAAACTGAGTCGTTCTTTAAAGGAATATAAAGAATCACACCTTGACCATAATCAATACATTTAACTTTTACCTTATTTGTGTAAGCATTGTTATCATTTATTGGATGCTTTGATCCTATATATTACGATTGACATTTCTTCAATTCCTCACTAGTACATTTCTCAAATACTCTAATAATTCTTTACATAAAATGCAACAACAACAACTAACAAGTGGAGTAGCCCAAGAAGGTATGATAATGAAGCCTACAAGAGTGTGGTGTTACAAATGCAGTACATGCAATTACGTGTTCACCTCGAGCCAAGGGCTCGCTAGACACCAACACAAGCACATATTTGAGGAAACTTGGATAAAAGGTGCACCCCATCACAAGTTTTTTGTCTATCCCCTGACCTTCCAGCCATCCTCCATCGGTTGGGTAAATGAAAGTCTAACCCAATCGTGTTACGTGGCCAAGATCGCTTTTATCATGCTCGTCCTAAGAAACTAGTGGTGGAGGGGCCTCATAGACTTCCTGGCCGTCCACGATTGATTTATGACCAAGCACAATAGGCCACAGTGTTGCAGGTGCCTCATGTTGCTACACATGCACATCCACCTGATCCTCTACCTAATGAGACAGACTTACTTACCCCTAATCAAAACAAACCTAGTTCCATATCGGATCAAGTTAAATCTTAATGCTTCATTGCCCAGTAGGCTAGTTGAATCTATTAATTCATATATGAGTTTCACAAGTATTGGTGGCCAAGAGGAGCTTGACTTAGATCTTAGGCTTTAGATCTTAATTAACTTTAATTTTCTATTTTATATTGTTTTCAACTTACGTCTTATGTTTGTTGCAAGATTTTTGTTTTGTACAGGTTTATGTTTTGAGCATATTTTATGTCTGTACTATCAATCATAGTAGGAATTAAATCTCATTTCAATACAAGCATAAAAAATAAAAAGAAAGAAAATATTATTCTAGGTTACAAAAATAGACATAGTGATAATGATAGAAGTCGATTCACTAATTAGTGTGAATCATATACGCCGATTTAGTTTTGTCAACAGGAAATGAGATACAAGGTATGTGATAAATTAAGATGATCCCTAACGTTTCCGTAAAAATAAAAGTAAAAAATCAATATCCTATGACTATATATAGTCACAATGCACAAGAAGAGAAGCTAGAAGATACCTCAAAAAGCACAAGAAGTATGATGATTGAGGCAAGGAGAAAATTAGGAAAACAATTACGGAGTAAAAAGAAGGTAAAATAAAAATGGAATAGAGATCTCTTTAAAAGATAAAAAGATCAATAATCTCATATTAAAGCGATCAAGAAGCAGGGGAAGTCTAAAGAGATGTAACGAGTACACGACTTGCTGTTAATTAAATAAATCTTAGGATGACTGGTAATGTATGAAAACACCAATGTACATAGTTTTTCATTGACTTTTAAACTTACCATTCATCATCCTCATCCTAGGCCCCTACTACTCCAAGCAAGTCTTTCCCTTTCCCGACTATCAAACTAGTGAAAGGTAATTATGATAATACAATGTGTGGTGAATGGTGAAAATATGAAACACACATCAATGTAGAGCAATGGATAGAGTCAGCACCAATCTTTGAGTACTCTTTAAGAATTTCGCTCTTGACCTCCATTGTATTAAATTCTCACATTTCATATTGCCTTTAGTTTTCTAGATGAGCCGGTCTACGATACCTAATGAGTACCTGTTATTTTGGTACTCATGCCACACTCTACATCTCTTTTGTGATGCAGGTAAGAGCACCAACTATCAGCATTGAGATCGAGATTGATGTTGCCGCATTCAGAAACGAGGGTGAGAACATGGCGTTCTGGACCTTAGGTGTCTCAATCTATATTTTGATGACTAGTCTTTTGTATTCTGAGACAAGTCTTTACATTTTAGGTCCACTTTTGGGAGTTGAACTCTTTTGATTAGCAACTCTATACTTGTGATTTCCAAGTTCTAGGAGGGATCTTAATTTATGTATATATATAATTTTGTTTTGCTTTTGTTATTTATCTTATTTATCCTATTAAATTTTTTTTCCTCCTTTTTTCTTCCCTAATAACCATTAAGTGTCGTTCCGGGTTACTAATTGGCTTACCTACAAGTGGTTTATAGTAGGTATCATCATGACTCAAGAAATCGGCCGTGACATTAATTGATGTAGATGACATATTATTTAGACGAATGACATCTTTTATTTATTTAACTTACTAGAAAAACTAACTACTTACAAGTTACAAAAGGGATACAAAATTGAGATTGTGATGAAATTTGATTTTTTGAGGTTAATTATTTTTCATGCATTTGAACATATCTAGATTAAACTATGCTTATCTAGCTTTGCTTTTTTTTCATATATCCATTTGAATTCGTGCTAATCTTTATGGATAAGGATTATCGGTAGTAATATTCAATGCTATGTTCCTTTGATAAAAAATATACATAATATAAAATAAGTCGGAGTTGTTTGAAAAAGGAAAATTAATAAAAGAAGAAAGTAAGAAATCTTAATTGAGATTCTAGAATTTTATATAAGACTATTAAGATAAAGAGATAAAAAGAAGCGGAAGCGGGAAAATTTTACATTTGGAGTTTAAAAAATAAAAACAGGTCAAAATTGAGTCGTTCTTTTATGGAATATAAAGAATCACCCATTGACCATAATCAATACATTCAACAGTTTACTTATTTGTGTAAGAATTGTTATCATTTATGGAATATTTGATCCTATATATTTCGATGGACATTTCTTCAATTCATCACTTGTCCATTCTCAAATACTATAATAATTCTTGACATAAACAGCAACAACAACAACCAACAAATGGAGCAGTCCAAAAAGGTATTATAATGAAGCCTGTAGGAGTTTGGTGTTACAGATGCAGGACATGCAATGACGTGTTTACCGCGAGCCAAGGGCTCGCTGGGCACCAACACAAGCACATATCTTAGGGAACTTTGATAAAAGGTGCACCCCATCACAAGTTTTTTTCTCTATCCGCTGACCTTCCAGCCATACACCTTCAGTTGGGTAAACGAAAGTCTAACCCAACTGTGTTACGTGGCCAAGGAAGCTTTTATCATCCCCGTCCTAAGAAAGGGCTGGTGGAGGGGCCTCGTAGACTTTATAGCCATCCATGATTAATTTATGACCAATCTCAACAGGCCGCAGTGTTGCATTTGCCTCATGATGCAACAAATGCACCTACACCTGATCCTCTACTTAATAGAAGAGTTTTTTGCGCCTAATCATAATCAAATGGTATCATATGGGATCAAGTTAAATCTTAATGCTCCATTGCCGACGGGTATCAGATTAAAGGAGAGGGGCAGGTGTATGGGTGGAAAAAAATCCTTGTATAAATTGAGATAACTAAAGGTGGAGTTAAAGATGATTATCGGGGGAGTACCCCTTGGAAACTAACTTTCTGGCCTTAAGGTACGGAATGAAACGACCCTTAGGCACTACTTCCTTTCTATTTAGATTGAGCATGAATGTGTGAATTCATGATGATTAATGTGAATTAGGGGTGGGTTTTCTACTTTTCTTCTTGTAAACCAAGATCTAAACTTGAAAAAAAATAGGGTAATTGGTAAAAAATAATAATTAAGAAATCTATAAAGACTTACTAGGTTTTAATTTGATAAGTCATGGGCCACCTAATTCATTTTTTGCTAAAACATATGACCAGTTGAAGTTGACCAAAAACCATTTTCCTTTAAGTAGCTGCTGACCCTCACCTACGATCAGAGCTACGGTCCGTAGGTACAACCACAGACTGTACTGGTCGGTCGTGGGTGGGATCAGAGGGTGTATTTTGACATGATTCTCAATACGCTATCTAAAATAGGAAAGTCAGTAAGGAAAGGTGGGACAAAGAAAGCTCTACTTCGGGTAGCTGGGTGCATCAACCTCGTTCTTTCAAAGGAGAGGGGACAATACGCTTTAAGGAGCTTGGGCTACTCAACCGATAGGAATAGGGGCTTGTTTCCACAACTGAAAGAAAATCTAAAGCAGGATCGGAAACAGAATAAGATTGAGGAGCGGAAAGCCATACCATGACCTACGGGAAGTCTTTTGGTGGAACGGCATGAAGAGGGACACGGAAGATTTTATGGCTAAGTGTTCTAACTGTCAAGAGGTTAAGGTAGAACATCAAAAACCAGTAGGTACGACTCAAGAGATTAACATTCCTACATGGAAGTGGGAAGTGATAAACATGGACTTCATTACGGGTTTACCTCGTATTCGCAGACAGCATGACTACATTTGGGTTATAGTGGACAGAGTTACTAAGTCTGCTCACTTCTTGGCTGTCAAGACTACAGATTCAGCAAATGACTACGCAAAAACTCTACATCCATGAGATAGTCAGGTTTCATGGGGTTCCCTTGTCTATCATCTCTAATAGAGGTCCTCAGTTTACCTCTCATTTCTGGAAATTGTTTCAGAAAGGTCTTGGTACCTAGGTAAATCTCAGTACAACATTTCATCCGCAGATGGATAGTTAGGAAGAACGTACCATTCAGACCATAGAGGACATGTTGAGAGCTTACGTGATCGATTTCAAGGGAATTTGGGATGATCACCTACCTCTCATAAAGTTCACTTATAATAATAGCTTTTATTCCACTATTCAGATGGCCCCGTAAGAGGAACTATATGGGCGTAGATGCAGATCCCCGATTAGTGCATTGATTGGGCCAGATTCAGTTCATGAAGATATGGAAAAAGTTCAATTCATCAGAGATAGACTAAAGACAGCTCAAAGTCATCAGAAGTGGTATGCAGATGTGAGGAGAAGGGACTTAGAATTCGAAATTGATGATTGAGTTTTCCTTAATGTGTCACCTATGAATGGGGTAATGAAATTCAGAAAGAAAGGGAAGCTCAGTCCTAGATATGTAGGTCCTTATAGAATCCTGAAAAGGGTTGGTAATCTAGCCTATGAGTTAGAATTGCCAGCAGAATTAGAAGCGGTTCATCTAGTCTTTCACATTTCCTTGTTGAAAAAGTTTGTGGGTGATCCAACATCGATAGTACCATTAGAGAGTGTGGCTGTGAAGGACAATCTCACTTATGAAGAGGTGCCTGTATAGATTCTTGACCGTCAGGTTCGTAAGTTGAGAAATAAAGAAGTGGCTTCAGCGAAGGTTTTGTGGAGGAGTCAGTCCGTAGAGGGAGCTACTTGGGAAGAAAAAACAGCTATGAAGGCCAAGTATCCTCATCTCTTTCCTTCCGATCCATTTTTAGCTTGAGGTAATAGCTCCTCTCCAGTCTCTTAGTTTACTCTTGCGTAAATTCAGTCTTAGTATCATGTTCCTTCAGTTGTACTTACATTTTCAGCATAGTTTCATGTTCTTGGAACTCAGTTCAGTTAGATATCAATTTTTAGTACTTAGTGGTAGGGATTCCAGCTTATTCCCTCCATACTAAGCAAGTTTAGGCTTCTTTCGAGGACGAATGATCCCAAGGGGGAGACATTGAAACACCTCAGAAAAACAGACTTGGACTTTTCAGCAGAAACAGGTGAACCAAGGAGGGGTTCATGGGCCGTGAGCAGGACCATGGTCTGTCACCCTCATCGTGGTTCACACCCTCCCAGAAGTGGTGGACCACGGGACCCTTCACGGATCGTTAATCCCCACACGAGCCGTGGGAAGGCTCGTAGAGGTGAGACAGAGCCTCCATGGCTCAGGCGTCAGTCCACAGAGTCCACCACAGGCCGTAGTCTTGATGACGGGTTGTGGATGGGTCTGTCGTCCAGAGCCAGCAGACCCCCAGCCCAAGGGAAGGACCACGGTGGCCTTCACGGTCCTTTGTCCTCCACACGGTACGTGGTATGGCTCGTGTATGGGACCCCCAAGAACCAGTAGACCCTGGCCAAGAACCACGACCCAATTGATGAGCCGAGGTCCCAACGATGGACCGTCAGTGGCGCCGTGGTCGACCCTCGTCAGCTTTTAAGTTAGGGTCATTTTGGTTTTTTCTCCTACGCATTATGGCATTTAAACTACGTTGTTTTACACCTAAACTACGTCGTTTTACTCAGTTTAATCCTAGTAATATAGTTAGAAACTATATAAAACCTTATTCTCCAAAAATCAGTCGAAACTAGAGAAAAAAGAAGAGGGAAAGTCGACTAGCCTCTCAAGAACAAGCAGAAGGTTTTCTTCAAGTTCTAACCCCGAAATCAAAGGATTTCTCCGTAAATTTCATCACCAGGTATGTGGGATTTCACTAGTGGGTTCCTTTCATCCACTAGGTCACTAGAATTCAGTCAGTTCCTTGATTCTCTATATCTTGTTTAGACTTAGGGTTTCTAAAACATTGGATTTTGTTGTGATTTAGCTGTTGTAGTATCCTTAATCTGAATAACATGTTTTCTTGGAAAGTTTGCTTAATTCCTTGTATAAAACTCAGAACCCTAGGTTGTAAAGATTCTCTTAGTTCATGAATTACACTTGCTAGGTCAGTTAAACAGATAATCATGCTTCAGATTACGAATGTCATATTATCAGTATATAAATGTTGCATTCTCAGTTAGTATGTCAGTATTTTGAGCTATTAAGTATTTCAGTCACATTTCAGTCATATACATATTCAGTTGGGAGTAGACTTAGCACCGAGTTGGACTAGGGTTCTGCGTACCCTGATAGTCCCAGAACTACGTGCCCCCATTGATGTATAAGTCCCCTCTGCTGGGCATCATATTTAGTGATCACGCCAGTCATGCCTTTATACCCTTGGCAAGGTATATTGGGTCCTCCCGATGGGGCGTATACATCGGACTCTACGTTTAGCTCACGTGGTTTTATGTCTATTAATAATAGCTCCCACAAATCAGACTCTTAGTGAATTTGACCAGGTTTTCAGTATATACTTCAGTATTTAGTTTAGCATATCATGTTCATGATTAGCACTTGGTCATTGCATTAAATTTAGCTTTCTAGTTATGTTTCAGTATTTATATTCTTACTCAGTTTATGTCATTGCTCAATTATGCTTTGTTCAGCTTATATATATTTGTTCAGCTAAATATCTATATCCTTCATGCTCAGTACATTCCAAGTACTGACGCATACTCTGCGCTACATCCTTTCATGTTGTAGGTTCATGTACTCAGCATTCAGACGGTGCCTAGATCGATTCTCGATCCACATTTAGCAGCTTCAGTGGTGAGTCCTCATACTTAGAGGACAATAAACATGCTTTCATTTCAGTCTTCACATTTCAGTTTCAATTTTTATTAGAGTTAACTAGGGGTATGTCCCAACAACTCAACTCTGTTAGAGGCTTTTTCAGACATAGTAGTAGAATCAGCTTGGATTGCTGAGTTTATCTTTCAGCTATTGTTAAACTCTTAGTATGTTTTATACAGTCAGATTAGTTGGGTATTCCCCATTTTTCAGTTATCTATGGTTTAGCTTCCGCATATTATATGTCTTATTCAGTATAAAAAAATACTATAAATCACTCTAATTCACAACTTAAAATATTTAAAAATCATATAAAAACTTGGATAATTTCTCAAATTCTATATTTATCATATAAAATGAGACAAAAAAGTAACATATATTAGACCCGTGCTAGCACGAGCTTCAATATCTAGTTTATGTGATAAAAGGAATACCTACACTCTCTTATAGACGCGTAGCAATAAATAAAAATGAAAAATCAACACCCAAGTAAGTTATTTTTACATTATTAATCATCACATAGTCATATACAATGATTAGGTGAGCGCTTTATTCCCAATTATTAATTATCACATAGTCATATATAGAGTCGCCTTTGTTAAAAGGGATCACTTTAATTTATTAATTGTAGTTGCAAATACAATTCTAATTCTGAGTTCTTAGCTTTCTTGAGAACGGGGTTTTGGAACCAAAGCTTTTGATGAAGGAAGTGGAGTTTCCTAATCATCTTATAGCTTCTTATTCATAAATATGGAGCGCTTCACACTTATGAACAAGACTCTACTCGATGTGGCTTATAAGACATCCTAGGACCTTTCTAAACCTTGTGCTCTGAATACCAATTTTGTCACAACCCAAGGTACCCCCAGGCATAATATGGCGTATTGGACCCCGAGAGGCCCTACACAAGACACTTAGCATGCATAAAACAGATTACAGAAATCACAAGAAATAAAACACAGTTCATAGTTTGATGAAAATGAAGTTGAAGTCTACATAGTCTCAAAACCTTCTATTACATAAAGAGTGACCCGGACATAACCCTGGCATCACGTACAACATCTGAAAAGTAAAGACTGAAAGCGATAAAAGGTTTGGTCCTTGAAACATGAGGACTCACCACCACTAAGTATGATCAAGGTGACTCCTAGCCACGTGGATGAGAAACTGAAACGCCAGACCCTACATTTGAGAAATAATGTAGGCAAGAGTATGTGTTAGTACAAAAATATACCAAGTATGATAGCAATGCATAGTGATATAAAATCATGCTAAAAAGGACCTTTCCATGCTCATGCAAAGACAGAGTTAAAAACCATAGGAAAAAGGGTTAAAAACATCATAATAGTCATGGTAAAATGCAAGTAAAACTTCTCTTTTGAACTCTTTGGGAAATAATTCTTGAAGTATCCTTAGTTCATCATTAGTGTGGTAATTAGCCTTAACCTACATAGAGACCATGTGAGCTATAACATGGAATACGGTGTCCGCCCCACACCGAAAAGGGGTGCCTTACTTGCCAAGGCAAGAACCTTAATTTCTAGCTTACATGGATCCATTAGCTAATGTCTATCTAAGACAATTTGTCTATCTAAGACAGTGATCCTATGGTGGCACATAGGTATGAGATAAGGAGACTACTACTAGAAACCCAACCTCAAGCCACGGGAGAGCTTTCATCTCAATATCCTCTCGATGCTAAGCATAAATCCCATGGAATAGTCATAATTTTTTATTTGACTTATCTTTCATGGAAGGCACATTAACTAACCTATCCAATCTAAGTTTCTTTAGAATAGATCCTAAACTTGATTCTATGTTAGTTGAGAAACCCTTTCAACCCTTAAGAATCCTTATGTAAGAAAACCCTTTCACATGCATGTATTGAGTATTTTGTGAGTAAATCATTTCACAACAACAACAATATCAAAATATATGCTTTACTCTTAAAGCCACTTAAATCATTTTCATCACTTTCATAAAGAACATGCATATCTTCATAAACTCTTCTTTCATGGCTAAAAACCCACATTATAACATTTTAGCTTAGAAAACATGGGGTATGCATGGGTTCATGGGGATTCATCTTAAAATCATGGAAATATCTCAATTCATGCTTAATAAGTCATAATACAATCAATTATATCCATGTTGAAAGGAACCCATAGCGTAGAAGAAAACCCTAACTTCAATTGGAGATTTCTAACTTCAAAATTAGAAAATTAGGAACTCTATGGAGGAAAGGGCTCCATAGATGAATACTATCATACCTTGGAGTTTAAAGCCCTTAAGCAATTTGGTGAATTGGAAGCTTGATCTTGAAACCCTAAGTTGACTCTTTTTTCTAGAGAGAGAAATATTTTGGGGACGATGAACTTGTTCTTCTTTTTTTGGTAAATTGAGAGAATGAATTGAATTGGGTAATTTTGGGGGTAAAAACCTTTATATAGGGCTTTGGGTAAAGGATAAATGACATGGTATTGAATTAAAACAATTAGGTAAAGACCCAAAATCCCCTGACTTAAAAGCTGACGAACCCATTTGACGGGAGCCTTCACAGCCCATTTAAGGCACCATGGCCAGTCTAACTGTTCGTGAAGAGGCCTCGTCCGATGGGCCTCCCTGTGCCACTTCATGATGCCCTTAACGGACCATCAAGGGTACCACGGACCGTCTAGCTGTCCGTGGTACTTGACCAGTGGCTAGGGGAAGGATCCCCTTTTGGCGACCCTTCTTGACGACGATTTTGATGTCTCGTTATCCTCACCACGGGCCGTATAGGCCTCTGTGTGAGGGACACATGCAAGGCAGGTCCTAGGGACTTACCATGAGCCCCTTTACGTATCGTGGTCCCCTTCACGACCCATCTGGGGCGCCATGGAGGGTTTCATGGTCCAGTTTTGGCTCGTGAGTTTCCCACTTGACCCTTTTTTAGTCTTTCTCAAATCTGAGGTGTTACAGAAGACGAGCATACCGATCATTTGAGGATTGTGTTGCAAGTCCTCAAGGACCAACAACTCTTTGTGAAGTTTAGTAAATGTGAGTTTTGGTTAAGGTCTGTGGCTATCCTTGGTTACATTATTTGTGGGAAGGGTATTGAGGTAGATCCTAAGAAGACGGATGCGGTTAAGAGTTTACCTAGACCTCTATCTCCCTCGGATATTAGAAGTTTGTTGGGTTTAGCTGGTTACTATAGAAAGTTTGTGGAATGGTTTTCCACAATTGCCTCTCCATTAACGGTGTTGACCCAAAAGAAAGCCAAATTCTTATGGTCTGAAGCATGTGAAAAGAGTTTTTAGGAATTGAAGGATAGACTTACTTCCGCTCTGGTGTTGATGTTACCGGAAGGAATCGATGGATTTGTTGTTTATTGCGATGCTTCAAGAATCGGGTTAGGATGTTTCCTTATGAAAAATGGGAAAGTCATTTCCTACACCTCAAGGCAACTTAAGGTGCACGAAAAGAACTATCCTACCCATGATTTAGAATTAGCGGCAGTTGTGTTTGCTTTAAAGATTTGGAGGCATTACTTATATGGTGTTCACGTCGATGTCTTCACTGACCGGGAAAGTTTACAATATGTGTTTAAACAGAAGGATCTGAATCTTCACCAAAAAATGTGGCTTGAGTTACTAAAGGATTATGATATGAGTGCTCTCTATCATCCTGACAAAGCAAATGTGGTAGCGGATGCTCTCAGTCGATTGTTAATGGTTAGTGTCCTCATGTAGAGAATAGTAAGAAAGAGTTGGTTTGAGATGTTCATAGATTGGCCCGGATGGATGTTCGGTTGGTTGACTCTAGCAAGGGTGGTGTTATGGTCCATAATGGTTTAGAATCGTCTCTTGTGTTGGAAGTGAAAGCTAAGCAAGGTCTTGACCCGATCTTGATTGAATTGAAGAAGGTGGTGCTTAAGAAATCCATTGATGGAGTACTTCGATATCAAGGTCTTTTATGTGTTCTCAATGTAGATGACTTGACAGGGAAAATCTTGTCAGAAGCCCATAGTTCCCGATATTCCATTCACCCAGGAACCACCAAGATGTACTGTGACTTGCGAGAGGTCTATTGGTGTAATGGGATGAAGAAGGATATTACAGAATTTGTGGCTAAGTGTCCTAATTGTCAACAAGTGAAAGTTGAGCATCAAAAATCGGGAGGTTTTTCCCAAGATATCAATATTCCTACTTGGAGGTGGGAAGATTTGAATATGGACTTAATTGTTGGTTTACCCCGCACGCGGCGACAACATGACTCGATTTGGATTATAGTAGATCGTATGACGAAATCAACTCATTTCATTCCCGTCAAGGTTTCTTATTCGGCGGAGGACTATGCTAAGTTGTACTTTAGAGAAATATTTAGGTTGCATGGAGTGACCTTGTCCATTATCTCTAATCGTGGTACCCAATTCACTTTTCAGTTTTGGAAATCTTTTCAAAAGGGTCTTGGTACTCGTGTTAAGCTTACTACTGCCTTTCATCCGCAAACTGATGGGAAAATGGAGCATACTATACAAACTTTGGAAGATATGTTGAGAGCTTGTGTAATTGACTTCAAGGGTAATTGGGATGATCACTTGCCTTTGATTGAATTTGCGTTTAATAATAGCTACCACTCAAGCGTTGGCATGGCTCCATTTGAGGCTGTTTATGGTAGGAGGTGTAGATCTCCTATAGGTTGGCTTGAAGTGAGGGAAGTTGCTTTAATAGGTCCCAAGTTGGTACACGAGGATATAGATAAAGTTTGGCTTATTAGAGAAAGGTTAAAAATGGCTCAAAGTCGACAAAAGTCCTATGCCGATGTTAGAAGAAGAGATCTTAAATTTGATGTGAATAATTGGGTCTACTTGAAAATTTCACCCATGAAGGGTGTAATGAGATTTGGAAAGAAAGGGAAGCTTACTCCCCATTATGTGGGCCCATATCAGATTTTGAGGCGTATTGGTAAAGTTTCTTATGAACTTGAATTTCCTAATGACTTGGCATCGGTGCATCCTATTTTCCATGTCTCCTTGTTGGAGAAATGTGTTGGTGATCCGACATCTATAGTGCCATTGGAGAGTCTTGGCATAAAGGATAGTCTTTCTTATGAAGAAGTTCCGGTTGAGATCTTAGACCGAAAAGTTCAGAAGTTGAGAAATAAAGAAATTGCTTTGGTGAAAGTTCTTTGGAGGAATCAATTAGTTGAGGGTGCTACTTGGGAGGCCGAGGCCGATATGATATACCGTTATCCTCATCTCTTTCCCTCCGTCCCTACTCTAGATTGAGGTATTTAATTCCTCGTGGTTTACACTTTTGGTGTCATGTGTCTTAGATATTCTCATGGTTCCTCATTTATGCATGCTCATGAAAAACTTGATTTTTTAGAAAATGAGTTAAGTTGATTGATTTCTTCATGTTTTGTGCATTAGAGTATGAGTTGCATATAGATCTTATGAGATGATGTTTCGTACATGATTTAGCTTGGAGTTGATATTTCCTACTCGGATATGTGCATTTATGTGATTTCATTTATGTTGGGCTGTTAGGTCTAGTTCCTACCCTCCTTATGATGTCCTGAGATCCATTTGAGGACGAATGTTCCCAAGCGGGAGATATTGTAACACCTCGGATTCAAAAAGAAGGAAAAATTTCAGGTTTCCAAAATCTGGTGCCAGTTTCGACGGAGCCACCGACATAACGTAGATCAAACCACAGACCGTATGTGGGGACTGTAGGTGGAAATTCCAAATGAGTTGAAATGTCCAGTCTCAAAACTCTTCTACGGTTCACCAAGATGATCCGTCATTCAATGCACGAGTCGTAGGCAGGTCTAGTGGGTGAGTCACAAAGTTAGAGAAATTTTAGGATCAAAAGTTGGGACCCACGATTGAGGTTTATGGTCCGTAAGTGGACCCACAGACCTTACGTTGGGGCTTTAAAATGGGGGTCTCTAAACCCACCAACGGTCGAGCAGGACGGTCCGTGGTAGGACCTACAGACCGTAGGTCAGACCGTCGACGAGGTCCGACAATTATTTTAAAGGGCGCTTTGGGTCTTTTCCTAATTGTTTTTACCCAATACAATATCGTTTTACCATGTACCCTAAGCCCTATATAATGATTTTAAACCCCCAAATCACCCAATTCAATTCACTCTTTGAAATTCTCAAAAGTTGGTCAAGTCATCCTCTTAAATATTTCTCTCTCTAAGGAAGAAGAAGAAGACTAGGGTTTCAAGATCAAGTCTCCAAATCCACCATTAATTGCAAGCTTTTGGCATCAAGGTATGATAGTCTTCACCTATGGAGCTCTTTCCTCCATAGGGTTCCTAAATTCTCCAATTTGTAAAGTTGGATTCCCCAATTAAATTAGGGTTTTATTCAATTGTCATGGGTTCCTTTCAATGTTGATCCAATTGATTGTTTTATGTATTCTTATGCATGAATTGAAGAAATTACATGATTTAAGTTGAATCCCCCATGAACCCATGCATAACCCATTTTTTCTAGACTATGATGATATGATGTGGGTTTTGAACTATGAAAGATGAGTTTATGAAGATATGCATGTTCTTTATGAAATTGATGAAAATGATTTAAGATTGCTTTTAGAGTGAAGCATAAATATTATTGTTGTTGTGAAAGGATTTCTCACATACTACTCAATACATGAATGTGAAAGGGTTTTCTCACATAAAGGATTCTTAGAGTTGAAAGGTTTTCTCAACTAAACTATGAATCAAGATTTAGGAGCTATTCTAATGATAAGACAAGCGGCGATTACCGATGTCTCATAATGAAAATACAAGAGGCGATTACCCATGTCCCTTAAAGATAAGAAGAATATGGTTGATGACTATTCCATGGGAATTATGCTTAGCGCCAAGTGGACAAGTGGCGATTACCCGTGTCTCATAAACTATGTGCCACCATAGGTTGTCTTAGATATACATTAGCTAGTGGATCCACTTAAGCTAGACGTTATGGTTCTTACCTTGGCAAGTAAGGACACCCCTTTTCGGTTTGGGGTGGACACCAGATTCCATGTTATAGCTCACATGGTCTATATGTCGGTTAAAAGCTACTTACCACAATAATGATGGACTAAGGTTACTTCTAGGAGAATCTCACATGTGTTAAAAGATTATTTTTACTTGCATTGACCATGATCATGATTATGCTTCGAATCTCTTATCTTATGTTTTAACTTGGTCTTTGCATATCATGAAAAGTTCTTTTAGCATGATTCGGTAACTTTTATGCATTGCTATCATAACTGGTACATTTCTGTACAAAACACATACTATTGCCTACATTCTTTAAAAAATGCAGGATCCGACGCTCCGATTCCGCATCGTCGTGGATAGAGATCATTTTAATAGTTTTGGGAAATTGTGAGTCCTCATGTTCTGAGGACCAAACCTTTTATTGTTTATCGTCTTTACTTTTCAGATATTGTATGTGATACATGTGTTACGTCCCAATCACTCTTGATGTAATAGAAGGCTTTGACACTACTTAGACTTCCGCTTCATTTTTTTTGACAAACTCTTTATGATATAAACTATCTTTTAAACTCTTAAACTCTATTATCATGTATGATGTATGCTAAGTGACTTGTATAGGGCCTTTCGGAGTATTATGCGCTATGTCACGTCATGGATGTACTTTGGGTCGTGAAAGTTAATTAAATAAATCTTAGGATAACTGTTAATATATGAAAACACCTACGTACATAGTTTTTCATTGGCTTTTAAACTTACCATTATTCATCCTCATCCTAGGCGCCCACTACCCCCAAGCAAGTCTTTCCCTTCCCCAACTATCAAACTAGTAAAAGGTAATTATGATAATACAATGTGTGGTCAATGGTGGAAATATGAGACACACATCAATGTAGAGTAATTGATAGAGTCAACACCAATCTTTGAGTACTCTTTTAGAATTTCATTCTTGACCTCTGTTATGTTAAATTCTCACATTTCATATTGCCTTTACTTTTCTTGATCAGGTGGTCTATGATGCCTACTCAGTACCTATTGTACTCATTCCACACTCTACATCTATTTTGTGATGTAGGTCTGAGCAGCAACTATCAGCGTTGAGATCAAGACTGCAGTTGCCGCATTCGGAAGCGAGGGTGAACACATGACGTTGTGGACTTTAAGTGTCTTAATCTATATTTTGATGACTAGAATTTTGTATTCTGAGATAAGTCTTTATACTTTAGGTCTAGTTTTGGGACTTGAACTCTTTTGATAAGCAGTTCTATACTTCTGACTTCAAGGTTCTAAGAGGGATCTTGATTTATCTATATATATTTTTGTCTTTCTTCTGCTATTTATCTTATGTATCCTATTAAATTTTATTTCCTCCTTTTTTTTGTACCCTAATACCCATTAAGTGTCGTTCCGGGTTACCAATTGGTTTACCTACAAGTGGTTTATAGTAGGTGTCATCATGACTCAAGCAATCAGGTCGTGAAATTAATTGATTAAATGACATATTATTTAGACGAATGAAAACTTTTATTTATTTAACTTACAAGAATAACTAACCACTTACAAGTTACAAATGGGATACAAAGTTTAGATTGTGATGAAAATTAATTTTTTGAAGTTAATTGTCTTTCATGCATTTGAACATATCATATTAAACTTTACTTATCTAGAATTGCTTGTTTCTCATATATCCATTTGAATTCGTGCCAGTCTTTATGGATAAGGATGATCGATAGTAATATTCAATGATACGTTCCTTTGATAAAAAAAAAATATAATATGAAATAAGTCAGTGTTGTATTAAAAAGGAAAATTAATAAAAGAAGAAAGTAACAAATATTAATTGAGATTCTAGAATTTTATATAAGTCTAAGAAGAAAAATTGATAAAAAGAAGTGGAAGCGGGAAAATATTGCATTTGGAGTTTTAAAAAAAACAGGTCAAAGTTGAGTCGTTCTTTTAAGGAATATAAAGAATTACCCCTTGACCATAATCAATACATTTAAACCTAATTTGTGTAAGAATTATTATCATTTATTGGATAGTTTGATCCTATATATTTCGATAGACATTTCTTCAATTCCTCACCAGTCCATTTCTCAAATACTCTAACAATTCTTTACATAAAATGCAGCAACAACAACCAACAAGTGGAGCAGCCCAAGAAGGTATTACAATGAAGCATACAGGAGTTTGGTGTTACAGATGCATGACATGCAATGACGTGTTCGCCTCGAGCCAAGGGCTCGCTGGGCACCAACACAAGCACATATCTAAGGGAACTTTGATAAAAGGTGCACCCCATCACAAGTTTTTTTGTCTATCAGCTGACCTTCCAGCCATCCACCTTAAGTTGGGTAAACGAAAGTCTAACCCAACCGTGTTACGTGGCCAAAGGCGCTTTTATCATCCCCGTCCTAAGAAATGGCAGGTGGAGGGGCCCCGTAGACTTCGTGGCCGTCCACGATTGATTTATCACCAATCTCAACAAGCCACAGTGTTGCAGGTGCCTCATTTTGCTACGAATGCACCTACACCTGATCCTCTACTTAATAAGGCAGACTTTTTTGCCCCTAATCATAGTCAACTGATTTCATATGGGATCAAGTTAAATCTGAATGCTCCATTGCCCAATAGGCCAGTTGAATCTATTAATTGATCAATTAGGAACACAAGTATTTGTGGCCAAGAGGAGCTTGACTTAGAGCTTAGGCTTTAGATCTTGATTAACTTTAATTTTCTATTTTGTGTTGTTTTCAACTTATGTCTTATGTTTGTTGCAAGATTTTTGTTTTGTATAAATTTATGTTTTGAGTTCATTTTATGACTTTACTACAATCTAACAAGCACTAAATTCTCATTTCAATAGAAGCATCAAAAAATAAAAAGAAAGAAAATATAATTCTAGATGACAAAACAAGACATAGTGATAATGATAGAAGTAGATTCATTAATTACTGTGAATCACATACGCCGACTAAGTTGTATAAATAAGAAATGAGATATAAGTAATGTGATAAACTAGGATATTCCTTTACTTTTCCGTAGAAAGAATAGAAAAAAAAACAACATTCTATGACCATATATAGTTACAATGCACAAGAAGAGAAGCTAGAAGATACCTCAAAAAGCACAAGAAATATGATAATTCAGGCAAGGAGAAAATTTGGAAAGCAATTAGGGAGTAAAAAGAAGGTAAAATAAAATTGGAATAGATAACTCTTTAAAAGGTAAAAAGATCAATAATCTGATATTAAAGCGATCAAGAAGCAGGGGAAGTCTAAAGAGATGTAACGAGTACACGACTGACTGTTAATTAAATAAATCTTAGGATAACTGGTAATATATGAAAACACCTACGTACATAGTTTTTCATTGGCTTTTAAACATACCATTCATCATCCTCATCCTAGGCCCCCACTACTCCAAGTAGCTCTTTCCCTTTTCCGACTATCAAACTAGTGAGAGGTAATTATGATAATACAATGTGTGGTCAATGGTGAAAATATAAGAAACACATCAGTGTAGATAAATTAATAGATTCAGCACCAATCTTTGAGTACTCTTTTAGAATTCCGTTCTTGACCTCTGTTGTAATAAATTCTCACATTTCATATTTCCTTTACCTTTCTTGATCAGTCCATCTATGATGCCTACTAAGTACCTATTATTTTGGTACTCATGCCACACTCTACATCTCTTTTGTGATGTAGGTCTGAGCACAAACTATCAGCGTTGAGATCAAGACTGCAGTTTCCGCATTCGTAAGCGAGGGTGAGCACATGACGTTGTGGACTTTACTTGTCTTAATCTATATTTTGATGACTAGTGTTTTGTATTCTTAGATAAGTCTTTATATTTTAAGTCCACTTTTGGGACTTGAACTCTTTTGATAAGTTGTTCTATACTAGTGACTTCCAGGGTCTAGGAGGGATCTTGATTTATGTATATATATTTTTGTTTTGCTTCTGCTATTTATCTTATTTATCCTATTAAATTTTACTTCCTCGTTTTTTCTACCCTAATACCCATTAAGTGTCGTTCTGGGTTACCAATTGGCTTACCTACAAGTGGTTTATATTAGGTGTCATCATGACTCAAGAAACCAGGTTGTGACATTAATTGATGTAAATGACATATTATTTAGAAGAATGACATCTTTCATTTATTTAACTTACAAGAATAACTAACTACTTACAAGTTACAAATGGGATACAAAATTGAGATTGTGATGAAAATTGATTTTTTGAGGTTAATTGTCTTTCATGCATTTGAACATATCTAGATTAAATTGTGCTTATCTAGAATTGCTTGTTTTTCATATATCCATTTGAATTTGTGTTAATCTTTATGGATAAGGATGATCGATAGTAATATTCAATGATATATTCCTTTGACAAATAAATAAACATAATATAAAACAAGTCAGAGTTGTTTAAAAAAGGAAAATTAATAAAAGAAGAAAGTAACAAATCTTAATTGAGATTCTAGAATTTTATATAAGTCTAATTAGAAAAAGAGATAAAGAGAAGTGGAAGCGGGAAAATGTTGCACTTGGAGTTTAAAAAAAATAGGTCAAAGTTGAGTCGTTCTTTTAAGGAATATAAAGAATCACCCCTTGACCATAATCAAGACATTTAACATTTGACCTTATTTGTGTAAGCATTTTTATCATTTATTGGATATTTTGATCCTATATATTTCGATGGACATTTCTTCAATTCCTCACCAGTCCATTTTTCAAACACTCTTAATAATTCTTTACATAAAATGCAGCAACAACAACCAACGAGTGAAGCAGCCCAAGAAGGTATATAATGAAGCCTGTAGGAGTTTGGTGTTACAGATGCATGACATGCAATGACGTGTTCTCCTCGAGCCAAGGACTCGTTGGGCAACAACACAACCACATATCTGAAGGAACTTTGATAAAAGATGCACGCCATCACAAGTTTTTTTGTCTATCCGCTGACCTTCCGGCCATCCACCTTCAGTTGGGTAAACGAAAGTCTAACTCAACTGTATTACGCGACCAGGGGAGATTTTATCATCCCCGTCCTAAGAAAGGGCTGGTGGAGGGGCCCCGTTGACTTCGTGGCCGTGCACGATTGATTTATGACCAATCTCAACAGGCCACAGTGTTGCAGGTGCCTCATGCTGCTACAAATGCACCTAAACCTGATCCTCTACTTAATAAGGCAGACTTTCTTGCCCCTAATCATAGTGAACTGGTTTCATATGGGATCAAGTTAAATCTTAATGCTCCATTACCCAGTAGGCAAGTTGAATCTATTAATTCATCAATCAAGAACACAAGTATTTGTGGCCAAGAGGAGCTTGACTTAGAGCTTAGGGTTTAGATCTTAATTAACTTTAATTTTCTATTTTGTATTGTTTTCAACTTATGTCTTATGTTTGTTGCAAGATTTTATTTTTGTATAAGTTTATGTTTCGAGTATATTTTATGTCTTTACTACAATCTATAAAGGAATAAAAGCTCATTTCAATAGAAGCATAAAAAATAAATAGAAAGAAAATATTATTCTAGGTTAAAAAACAAGACATATTGATAGTGATGGAAGTAGATTCATTAATTAGTGTGAATCATATACGCCGACTAAGTAGTATAAACAAAAAATGAGATATAAGGTATGTGATGGATTAGGATGTTCCCTTACTTTTCCATAGAAAGAATGGGAAAAAAAAACAATATTCTATGACCATATATAGTCACAATGCACAAGAAGGGAAGCTATAAGATACCTCAAAAAGCACAAGAAGTATGATAATTCAGGCAAGGAGATAATTTGGAAAAATATTAGGGAGTAAAAAGAAGGTAAAAGAAAATTTGAATAGGGTACTCTTACAAAGGTAAAAAGATCAATAATCTCATATTAAACAGATCAAGAAGCAGGGGAAGCCTAAAGAGACGTTACGAGTACACAACTTTCTGTTAATTAACTAAATCTAAGGAAAACAGGTAATATATGAAAACACCTACGTACATAGTTTTTCATTGGCTTTTAAACTTACCATTCATCAACCTCATCCTAGGCCCGCACTACCCCAAGCATGTCTTTCCCTTTCCCTACTATCAAACTAATGAAAGGTAATTATGATAATACAATGTGTGGTCGATGGTGAAAATATGAGACATATATCAATGTAGAGCAATTGATGTGTCAGCACCAATCTTTGAGTACTCTTTTAGAAATACGTTCTTGACCTCTGTTGTAATAAATTCTCACATTTCATATTTCATTTACCTTTCTTGATCAGTCGATCTATGATGCCTACTAAGTACCTATTATTTTGGTACTCATGCCACACTCTAAATCTCTTTTGTGATGTAGGTCTGAGCACCAACTATCAGTGTTGAGATCAAGACTGCAGTTGCTGCATTCGGAAGCGAGGGTGAGAACATGATGTTGTGGACATTACGTGTCTTAATCTATATTTTGATGACTAGTCTTTTGTATTCTGAGATAAGTCTTTATATTTTAGGTCCACTTTTGGGACTTGAACTCTTTTGATAAGAAGTTCTATACTAGTGACTTCTAGGTTATAGGAGGGATCTTGATTTATGTATATATATTTTTGTTTTGCTTCTGTTATTTATCTTATTTATCCTATTAAATTTTATTTCCTCCTTTTTTCTACCCTAATACCCATTAAGTGTCGTTCCGGGTTAACAATTGGCTTACCTACAAGTGGTTTATAGTAGGTGTCATCATGACTCAAGAAATCGGGTCGTGACATTAATTGATATAAATGACATATTTTTTAGACGAATGAAAACTTTTATTTATTTAACTTACGAGAATAACTAACTACTTACAAGTAACAAATGGGATACAAAATTGAGATTGTGATGAAAGTTGATTTTTTGAGGTTAATTGTCTTTCATGCATTTGAACATATCAAGATTAAATTGTGCTTATCTAGAATTGCTTTTTTCATATATCCATTTGAATTCGTGCTAATCTTTAAGGATAAGGATGATCGATAGTTGTTTAAAAAAGGAAAATTAATAAAATAAGAGAGTAACAAATCTTAATTGAGATTCTAGAATTTTATGTATAAGTCTAATATGAAAAAGAGATAAAAAGAAGTGGAAACGGAAAAATATTGCATTTGGATTTTTTTTTAAAACAGGTCAAAGTTGAGTCGTTCTTTTAAGGAATATAAAGAATCACCCCTTGACCATAATCAATACATTTAACATTTTACCTTATTTGTGTAAGTATTGTTATCATTTATTGTATATTTTGATCCTATATATTTCGATGGACATTTCTTCCATTCCTCAGCAGTCCATATCTCAAATACTCTTACAAATCTTTACATAAAATGCAGCAACCACAACCAACAAGTGGAGCAGCCCAAGAATGTATTATAATGAAGCCTGCATGAGTTTGGTGTTACAGATGCAGGACATGCAATGACGTGTTCGCCTTGAGCCATGTGTTTGCTGGGAACCAACACAAGCACATATCTGAAGGAACTTTGATAAAAGGTGTACCCCATGACAAGTTTTTTTGTCTATCCACTGACCTTCCATCCATCCACCTTCAGTTGGGTAAAAGAAAGTCTAACCCAACCGTGTTACATGGACAAGGGCGCTTTTATCATCCCAGTCCTAAGAAACGGCTGGTGGAGGGGCCCCGTAGGCTTCGTGGCCGTCCACGATTGATTTATGACCAATATCAACAGGCCACAGTGTTGCAGGTGCTTCATGTTCCTACAAATGCACCTACACCTGATCCACTACTTAATAAGGCGGACTTTTTTGCCTCTAATCATAGTCAATTGGTTTCATATGGGATCGAGTTAAATCTTAATGCCCCATTGCCCAGTAGGCCAGTTGAATCTATTAATTCATCAATCAAGAACACAAGTATTTGTGGCCAAGAGGAGCTTGACTTAGAGCTTAGGCTTTAGATCTTAATTGACTTTAATTTTCTATTTTGTATTGTTCTCAACTTATGTCTTATGTTTGTTGCAAGATTTTTGTTTTGTATAAGTTTATGTTTTGAGTATATTTTATGTCATTACTACAGTCTAACAAGGAATAAAATCTCATTTCAATAGAAGCATCAAAAATAAAAAGAAATAAAATATAATTCTAGGTTACTAAATAAGACATAGTGATAATGATAGAAGTATATTCATTAATTAGTGTGAATCATATATGCCGACTAAGTTGTATCAACAAGTAATGAGATATAAGGTATGTGATAAATTAGGATGTTCCCTTACTTTTCCGTAGACAAAATAGGAAAAAGACAATATTCTATGACCATATATAGTCACAATGCACAAGAAGAGAAGCTAGAAGATACCTAAGAAAGCACAAGAAGTATGATAATTCAGGCAAGGAGAAAATTTTGAAAACAATTAGGGAGTAAAAAGAAGGTAAAAGAAAATTGGAATTGTAACATCCCAAAAATTTCTAAGTTAAGACCCGAAACATTCTTCATTTGAGTATAAGGTTGTACCGAGTTATTCTTAATTTCTCTTAGGTGTTAAGGTCATTTCTTTAGTGTTATAATGGATTTGGATATGACTCAAGGTCACAAGAACCCCCTAGCACAAAGTTGAGTTGAAAGCTTTTTTACCGATTAAGTTTTGACATAAGATTCTACCTAGGTCAACTTCAAACAATCATATATCCCAGAACATAATGAATTAGGTGGCCTATTACCTACCAAATTAAATGTCTTTGATTCCTCTTTCCAACGCCACCAAGTTTGCCTAATTTTATGTTCGGAGTAAAAAGTTATGATCGTTTTACCAAAGACTATCATACTAGAGTTTTCTAAGTTTGTGAACGACGACTCCAACCGACGGGCCGTAGGTTGAACGACGACCCAGGATGTCGATAGAGTACTGGGAGTCAACTTTTGAGACCCAAATCCTACGGATCCTACCAATGGGCCGTAAGTCCATCGACAGGCCATCGTTTGAACCCGTAAATGGACTTTTGAGCCTTAAAAACCCAATATATAATCCACGGATGGGATCTATTGTCCATAGATCAAACCAGGAACCGTAGATGGACCAGTAGAAGGTTTTTTTTGACATTTTTAAGAAGGGCAGTTTAGTCTTTTCCCACCCCTTCTAACCTTAAGCCACGACCCTTTTTCACCAAATTAAGGGTCTAAACATTGTTAAAACATTATTTTATGTTCTTTAACACTTCAAAGACCTAAAGCAAGGATTCAAGAGGAGAAAAGCTAGGGTTTTCAAGCGTTCCTCAAGTTTCATCTATTTCACCAAGAACTTTGTTCTTCCTGGGTATGTAAGTCTATCATAGTGTTGGACTAGTTCATCCTCAAGCCCTACATCTACTTTCAAATCAGTAAAAGAGTAATCTATGGTTCTATCCTTAGATTTTAGTATTTTTGAGGTGAGTTGATATTGAGTTTCTCAATTCGTGAGTTATTGATTTTGAATTCCTATTCCAAATCATTGAATTGTTATACAATGTGAATTGTGATTATTGAGTTGATTGTTCATGACTATTTTTCAGCATGGACCCTATTTTGAGTATTCAGCGAATTTGTATTAAGGATCTTCGAAACAAAACATTACTGTTTAAACTGAGTTTTGAGGAAGTATAGAACCGTTTAAGAAAGAGTATAAGGGAACTAAGTATTTCCCAAATATTTCATTCTTACATGAAGAAAAAGAGTAGACTTTTTGAGAAAAGTTAAAAGTGTTTTGAGAAAGATTAAGTACAAAGCAGTTATCTCTTAAAGAGGCCCCTTTTTGAGTATTTATCTCAACCTAGAATGTATTTTTACATTAAGCAAAGAGAAACCTTATTTTCTAAATGAACTATGAGTTTCAGAGACAGTTTAGAGCAGTTACCTCTTTTAAGAGGATAGTTTGAGCAATTATCTCAAACCAGAGAAAAAGTATTGTTTTTATACATTTGAGCAGCATTATATATTATTGTGAGTAGTGTTGAGCACTGATATGGAGGAGAGTCCAAACAACTCACAGCCCCTATAAACCATGTCTTACCCACATGGATACAGAATCATAATTTTTAGATGAATCTTTATTGCTTAGTGGATCCACTTAGTTGAGGTGTCCTATATCCCGGCACGATATAGGATAGTTTTGGAAGCATGGATAAGACGTTGTATCATCACGTAGCTCATAGTGATGGTTGCCGGTCAGAAAATCTCCCAAACAAAGTTAAAGTGTATTTTTATATATCACTTGTTATGTTGAGTTTCAGAGATGAGTAAGTACTTTTGCAAAGTTTAAATAATTTCATTCCGTTAATACTTTACATTCAGTTGAGTTAATGTTTTATCTATTTCAGTCATTCAGTTCACTTATTCATTTATTTATCCATATTACATACTCATACATTCAATGTACTGATATCATTTAACCTACATCTTTTAATGATGCAGATATAGGTTATTAGGATCCTCAACAAGAGTCTGTTGAGATCACTTCATCCGCTTGTCAGCTTTTGAGTGAGGTCTCCTTGCTTCCGGAGGACTCCAGTTTTATGAGTTGTTAGTATTAGTAGCATTTTGAGTAGTCGTGGATTTTGTCCCGACACTCATCTATATATAGTAGAGGCTTCATAGATAGACAGTTTTGGAGAGTCTTTCAGTTTCAGATATTTTATTTAAAATTTATATTTCATACTCAGTATATTCAGTGAAGTTTTGAGATTCAGTAAACTATTTTAAATGTTTCTTTCAATTTGATGCTTATGTATGCTTGATTTAGTCTTCCGCTTATATTTCATTTGGGGGCCATCAATGGTTCTCGAGTTCCGACCATGTCTAGGGCGTAGGTTCGGGCCGTGATAAACTTGGTATCAGAGCACAAAGTTCAAGTGTCCTATGGTGTCTATGAAGCCGTGTCTATAGGATCTTCTTTATGGTTTTGAGGGTCCCACTTCTATAAATGAGGGACTACAGACATTTAAGAAAAGTTTCCCTTCTTTCATACTTTAAATCGTGCAATAGAACTGTGTCATAAGAACTTATTCAAACTCGTGTGTTTCTTAGATCCATTTGACTACCCCTTATCCTCAAGGTGGTTTAAAAGCAAAATCAGATCCTTATTGATGAGTAAGTCTCAGCATAAATCTTGAGAAAGTCATGAGACTGCAGAGGGGCTTGAGAGAATCCCACAAGTGAGCTTAAGTGTTGAGATTCGAAAGAATGCATTCTTATTCATATGAATCGTGCGTTCAAGCTAAAAATGAGATGTACTCTCTTCTCTAAACCTTGTTTCAATTGAGATCCTTATGAGGAAGTGTGTTTTAGAGCTTGGGTGGTATTTTCACCCAAAAAGATAGTAGGAGTTATGATGTTATAAGCAGTAGTAGTAAAAGTGCCCAGAGTTAGAAGAATGCATTTAGAGGTATAGTAATCTAAGAAAGAGAGATAGTGATGAAGTAATTTATGTTGTTGCAGTCATGCACCCAGAAAGTTATTAATGAGGAGTTTTCCTTATGGGTAGACTGAGAAATAATGAGTTTGTGTAGATTTCATGATAGAAGGTATAGTAAGAGTTACTAGTATGGATGAGTTAGAGTATTCTTTAACCAGAAAAGAGTATCTGTCAATGTAACTTTGTGTTAGTAAAGGCCAAGTATAGTTGTTGAATAAAAGAGTAGAGTATTCATGAGGTGATCGACCTAAGCTAGGCTTATGATTTTTGAAGGGAGAACCCCATGGTATTGAGAGGGTTATAGAACTAATTAGGAGTTGATGTATAGTGAAAGGGGTAAATAGTATGTAAGTTGTGAAATGGAATGTGACGGTAAAATGTAAGCATGTAGACAGAGAGATAAAGATTAACTATTTGTCATGAGGTCTTAGTGAGAGAGTGATACTTAATTTTATGTAGTACTCATAAGTTAATATAGTATGTGAGAACTTATATTGGCATTTGTGGTTAGTACTGGACAATAAGCTTGAATTCGAGGTGAATGTCGTGAAAAAAAAATGGCAACACAAGGGTGATGATGATAGTTTTGAGATCTGATCTAGTAGGTTTGACATGAAATAGGTGAGAAATTAAAGTGTTACTTTGTAATAAGTGTGAGTGGTAAAAGTGTGGTATTATGAGTATTAGATGAGAACAATGAAGTATGGCTAAGTCATTAGATTAGCAAGAGTATTAAGAGGTGTATCTGAGATCGTATGTAGTCAGACGAGGTTCTAATTAAGTATATAATTATTATTATTTTTCATGTGTGCCTAGGTAGTATAGTTGAGTTATTAATTTTTGTTAGACTTATGTAAGTATTATTTATTATCAATAAGAGTTTGGTAAAGGAGATTTTATATAGCCTAGCCAATGATGAACCTTTTAAATACAGATCAAGTTGCATCTAGTTAACTAGATATCAACTTAGAAGGACGGTATTAGTGGGCTAAGAAGGAGAATTCAGACTATTACAAGTTAGATTAAGTGGGTTTATAAGCCAATGCGGGTAACGATTATAGAAAGAATTGTATAGGAGCAGGAAAACGTTAAAAGAAGAAGCTTAGAAAGAAGCCTTAGAAGGAAATCTTAGTGCCTGCGCATGGAGAGTTTAGTACCAATGAGAGTATAATTTTCTGAGTATTAGAGGAAAGCAAATATAGACTAGTTTAGAGATGATGGAATAGATCCATAACTTTAAAGTGTCAACTTCAAACCTAAGGGGGAGATGATGAGATGAGAAATCCAATCAAGTATTGAGAATCAAATAGTGATATGTTAAAAAAGAGTTAGAGTGATATATCGATCCATTCATACTCCAGCGTATTCCTCAAAGTACAGTCATTCCAACATCCTGTTGATGTTTCTAATATAAGAATTGTGTCTATGACCTATGCTCATACACTTCAGTTAGATTCACATCTATGCTCAGTTTCCAGAATGAGGGGCAAAGTCTTTAGCCCATTGATCTCAATCTTACTCCATAAATTATGGATATCATCCTCATGATATGAAACTATCATATAAGCACTCATGTCTCATAGTATGTTCAGTCTCGCAAATTCATGATTTACTCTCAATGGCTAGCAACATAATGTTATGTCATGCATATTCTTATATCAGAATTTTCGAAGGATCGTGCTTATGATCTTTTGCCCTAAACCTCTTTCAGTGATCCTTTTTATTTAGATAGTGATGTTGATGATAGTAGTTGAGTGATGAAAGAAGAAGAAGTTTGATATTTCTTATGTTGGTAGTAGTAGTGTACTAATTCAATCTAATGTTATAAAAGTGGAGGAAGGATGAATGAAGTCTTACTATGAGTAATAGTTAAATGAGAGTAATTAGTCAGTTCCTGGTATTAATGCGTGAAATTTCAGTCGATAGAGATGACGAGAGGATGAGGAATTCTTAGAAGGATTTGTTAGTAGAAGTTCATGGAGTGGTTATAGTACTAGGCTTGAATGTGGTGTTGTTAACATGTAGACAAATACATGATGCATTAAGTGTTTCTTGATATGGGTTCAAGGTTTGGTGAATGCGGTTATAAGGAGAAGTATTCTTGGGATGGGATTCCCTATAGAGGTATAAAACCTGAATAGATAAGTATATCCATCTCATGTTTATGACCTTGTGAATTAGCGATTAGGCTTGAACATAGTAAGAGTAAGAGATTTGACTTTGACGTTTGTAAGAGTAGCCATATACTATAGTGGGAGCTATGAGTTGCAGCTAATGAACTGTAGTAATCAGAAATGAGAGCATAGTTGAGAAGTGTGGCTAAGCTTAAAAGCTACAAGTCATACCACTCAAGGCATAGTATTCATATTCTTACTCCATGTATGGATACCCTTGTTTCATGTCATCGCCTGTAATCTTGAAATCTTATGTGAGCTTTGTGCTAAGCGTGCTCGAGTCCAGTTTCAAAACTCTTAGTATGAATCAGTTCCGCCTGTGTTAGTAGGAACGTTTAAAAGTTAGAGAGATATTAAGAGTAACTCATTTCCCTTCCATCCTCAGTTTAACCATTATTGGAGGACGAATAATCCCAAGGGGGAGATATTGCAACACCCCAAAAATTTCTAAGTTAAGACCCGAAGCATTCTTCATCTGAATATAAGGTTGTACCGAGTGATTCTTAATTGATCTTAGGTGTTAAGGTAATTTCTTTAGTATTATAATGGATTTTGATATGACTCAAGGTCACAAAAAAACCCTAGCACAAAGCTGAGTTGAAAGCTTCTTTACCGATTAAGTTTTGACATAAGATTCTACTTAGGTCAACTTCAAACACTCATATCTCCCAGCACATAATGAATTAGGTGGAATATTAACTACCAAATTAAAGGTCTTTGAGTTCTCTTTCCAACGCCACAAAGTTAGCCTAATTTCATGTTCGGAGTAAAAGGTTATGACCGTTTTACCAGAGGATGTCATACCAGAATTTTCTGAGTCTGTGAACGACGACTCCAACCGACGGGCCGTAGGTTGAACGACGACCCATCCTGTCAGGTCGTCAATAGAATACTGGGAGTCAATTTTTGGGATCTGAATCCTATGGATCCAACCAATGGGCCGTAATCCACCTACGGGCCGTTGTTTGGACCCGTAAATGGACTTTTGAGCCTTAAAAACTCAATATAGAATCTACGGATGGGTCTACGGTCCATAGATCAAACCACGAACCGTAGATGGACCCGTAGAAGGTTGTTTCGCCAATTTTAAGAAGGGTAGTTTAGTCTATTTCCACCCCTTCTAACCCTAAACCACCACCCTTTTTCACCAAATTAAGGGTCTAAACATTGTTAAAACATTATTTTACATTCTTTAACACTTCAAAGAATTAGAGCAAGGATTCAAGAGGAGAAAATCTAGTGTTTACAAGAGTACTTCAAACTTCATCTATTTCACCAAGAAATTTGTTCTTCCCAGGTATGTAA
The DNA here is from genome assembly GCA_029582245.1 of Solanum etuberosum. NCBI lineage: Eukaryota > Viridiplantae > Streptophyta > Magnoliopsida > Solanales > Solanaceae > Solanum > Solanum etuberosum. Next base: position 12,349 of record JAJONR010004033.1, on the reverse strand, counting down.
GGCTATCATAGTGTTGGACTAGTTCGTCCTCACGCCCTACATCTACTTTCAAATCAGTAAAAGAGTAATCTATGGTTCTATCCTTAGATTTCAGTATTTTTTAGATGAGTTGATTTTGAATTCCTATTCCAAGTCATTGAATTGTCATACCATGTGAATTGTGATTATTGAGTTGATTGTTCATGACTATTTTTCAGCATGGACCCTATTTTTAGTATTCAGCGAATTCATATTAAGGATCTTCTAAAAAAAATTACTATTTCAACAGAGTTTTGAGGAAGTACAGAACAGTTTGAGAAAGAGTATAAGGGCTAAGAATTTCCCAAATATTGCATTCTGACATGAAGAAAAAGAGTAGACTTTTTGAGAAAAGTTAAAAGTGTTTTTAGAAAGATTAAGTACAGAGGAGTTACCTCTTAAAGAGGCCCCTTTTGAGTAATTTTCTCAACCCATGATGTATTTTTAAATTAAGCAAAGAGAAACCTTGTTTTCTAAATGAACTATGAGTTTCAGAGACAGTTCAGAGAAGTTACCTCTTTTAAGAGGATAGTTTGAGCAATTATCTCAAACAAGAGAAAAGTAATGTTTTTATACATTTGAGACAGTTCAGTTATTTGTTTATTCAGCCATATTACATACTCGTACATTCAATGTACTGATGTCATTCAACCTAAATCTTTTAATGATGTAGATACAGGTTCTTATGCTCCTCAACAAGAGTCTGTTGAGATCACTTCATACGCTTGTCAACTTTTGAGTAAGGTCTCCTTGCTTCCAGAGGACTCCAGTTTTATGAGTTGTTAGTATTAGTAGCATTTTGAGTAGTTGTGGATCTTGTCCCGACACTCGTCTATACATAGTAGAGGCTTCATAGATAACAGTTTTGGAGTCTTTCAATTTCAGATATTTTATTCCAAACTTATGTTTCATACTCAGTATATTAAGTAAAGTTTTGAGATTCAGTAAACTGTTTTTAAACGTTTCTTTCAATTTGATGCTTATGTATGCTTGAGTTACTCTTCCGCTTGTAGTCAGTCAGGTTGAGGGTTCACTTGGGGGTCAACAATGGTTCCCGAGTGTCGACCACGTTCAGGGTGTAGGCTCGGATCGTGACAGGAATAGAGAACTCTTTAAAAGGTAAAAAGATCAGTCATCTCATATTAAAGCGATCAAGAAGCAGGGGAAGTCTAGAGAGACATAACGAGTACAAGACTTGTTGTTAATTAAATAAATCTTAGGATAACAGGTAATATATGAAAACACCTATGTACATAGTTTTTCATTAGCTTTTAAACTTACCATTAATCATCCTCATCCTAGGCCCACACTACCCCAAGCAGGTCTTTCCCTTTCCCGACTATCAAACTAGTGAAAGATAATTATGATAATACAATGTGTGGTCAATGGTGAAAATATGAGATACACATCAATGTAGAGCAATTGATAGAATCAGCACCAATCTTTGAGTATCTTTTAGAATTCTGTTCTTGACCTCTATTGTAATAAATTCTCACGTTTCATATTTCCTTTACCTTTCTTGATCAATAGATCTATGATGCCTATTGAGTACTTATTATTTTGGTACTCATGCCACACACTACATCTCTTTTGTGATGTAGGTCTGAGCACCAACTATCATCGTTGGTATCAAGACTGCAGTTGGCGTATTCAGAAGCTAGGGTAAGCACATGACGTTGTGGACTTTACATGTCTTAATCTATATTTTGATGCCTAGTCTTTTGTATTCTAAGATAAGTATTTACATTTTAGGTCCACTTTTGGGACTTGAACTCTTTTGTTAAGCAGTTCTATACTAGTGACTTCCAGGTTCTAGAAGGGATCTTGATTTATGTATATATATTTTAGTTTTGCTTCTGCTATTTATCCAATTAAATTTCATTTCCTCCTCTTTTACTACCCTAATACCCATTAAGTGTCGTTCCGGGTTACCAATTGGCTTACCTACAAGTCGTTTATATTAGGTGTCATCATGACTCAAGAAATTGGGTCGTGACATTAATTGATGTAAATGACATATGGTTTAGATGAATGACAACTTTTATTTATTTAACTTATGAGAATAACTAACTACTTACAAGTTACAAATGGGATACAAAATTGAGATTGTGATGAAAAATGATTTTTTGAGGTTAATTGGCTTTCATGTATTTGAACATATCCAGATTAAACCATGCTTATCTAGAATTGCTTGTTTTTCATATATCCATTTGGACTCGTACTAATCTTTATGGATAAGGATGATTCATAGTAATATTCAATGATATGTTTCTTTGATAAAAAATAAACAAAATATAATATAAGTCAGAGTTGTTTAAAAAAGGAAAATTAATAAAGAAAATAACAAATCTCTATTGAGATTCTAGAATTTTATATAAGTCTAATAAGAAAAAGAGATAAAAAGAAATGGAAGTGGGAAAATGTTGCATTTGGAGTTTTAAAAAAATAGGTCAAAGCTGAGTCGTTCTTCTAAGGAATATAAAGAATCACCTCTTGACCATAATCAATACATTTAACATTTTACCTTATTGTGTAAGCATTGTTATCATTTATTGGATATTTTGATCCTATATATTTCGATGGACATTTCTTAAATTCCTCACCAGTCCATTTCTCAAATACTCTAACAATTTTTTACATAAAATGCAGCAACAACAACCAATAAGTGGAGAAGCCCAAGAAGGTGTTATAATGAAGCCTACAGGAGTTTGGTATTACAGATGCAGGACATGCAATGACGTGTTTGCCTCAAGCCAAGGGCTCTCTGGGCACCAACAAAAGTACATATATGAGGGAACTTTGATAAAAGGTGCACCCCATCACAAGTTTTTTTGTCTATCCTCTGACCTTCCAGCCATCCACCTTCAGTTTGGTAAACGAAAGTCTAACCCAACTGTGTTACGTGGCCAAGGGCGCTTTTATCATCTCCGTCCTAAGAAAGGGCTGGTGGAGGGTCACCCGTAGACTTCGTGGCAGTCCACGATTGATTTATGACCAATCTCAACAGGTCACAGTGTTGCAGGTGCCTCATGTTGCGACAAATGCACCTACACCTAATCCTCTACTTAATAAGGTAGACTTTTTTGCCCCTAATCATAGTCAACTTGTTTCATATGGGATCAAGTTAAATCTAAATGCTCCATTGACCAATAGGCCAGTTGAATCTATTAATTCATCAATCAGGAACACAAGTATCTATGACCAAGAGGAGCTTGACTTAGAGCTTAGGTTTTAGATCTTAATTAACTTTAATTTTCTATTTTGTATTATTTTCAACTTATGTCTTATGTTTGTTGCACGATTTTTGTTTTGTATAATTTTATGTTTTGAGTATATTTTATGTCTTCACTACAATCTAACAAGGAATAAAATCTCATTTCAATAGAAGCGTCAAAAATAAAAAGAATGAAAATATAATTTTTGGTTACAAAAGAAGACATAGTGATAATGATAGAAGTAGATTCATTAATTAGTGTGACTCATATACGTCGACTAAGTTGTATCGACAAGAAATGAGATAAAAGGAATGTGATAAATTAGGATGTTCCTTAAGTTTCTGAAGAAAGAATAGAAAAAACACAATATTCTATGACCATATATAGTCACAATGCAAAAGAAGTATGATAATTCACGCAAGGAGAAAATTTGGAAAACAATTAGGGAGTAAAAAGAAGGTAAAAGAAAATTGGAATAGAGAACTCTATAGAAGATAAAAAGATCAATAATCTCATATTAAAGTGAACAAGAGGCAGGAGAAGTCTAAAAAGATGTAACGAGTACACGACTTGCTGTTAATTAATTAAAACTTAGGATAACTCGTAATATATGAAAACTCCTACGTACATAGTTTTTCCTTGGCTTTGAAACTTACCATTCATAATCCTCATCCTAGGCCCCACTACCCCAAGCAGGTCTTTCCATTTCCCGACTATCAAACTAGTGAAAGGTAATTATGTTAATACAATGTGCGGTCAATGGTGTAAATATGAGACACACATCAATGTAGAACAATTGATAGAGACAACACCAATCTTTGAGTACTCTTTTAGAATTCCGTTGTTGACCTCTATTGTAATAAATTCTCACATTTCATATTTCCTTTACCTTTCTTGATCAGTCGATCTATGATGCCTACTGAGTACCTATTATTTTGGTACTCATGCCACACTCTACATCTCTTTTGTGATGTAGGTTTGAGCACCAACTATCAGCATTGAGATCAAGACTGCAGTTGCCGCATTCGGAAGCGAGGGTGAGCACATGACGTTGTGGACTTTACGTGTCTTAATCTATATTTTGATGACTAGTCTTTTGTATTCTAAGATAAGTATTTATATTTTAGGTCCACTTTTGGGACTTGAACTCTTTTGATAAGCAGTTCTATACTAGTGACTTCCAGGTTCTAGCAGGGATCTTGATTTATGTATATATATTTTTCTTTTACTTCTGCTATTTATCTTATATATCCTATTAAATTATTTCCTCTTTTTTTCTACCCTAATACACATTAAGTGTCGTTACGGGTTACCAATTGGCTGACCTACAAGTGGTTTATATTAGGTGTCATCATGACTCAAGAAATCAAGTCGTGACATTAATTGATGTAAATGACATATTATTTAGACGAATGAGAACTTTTATTTATTTAACTTACGAGAATAACTAACTACTTACAAGTTATAAATGGGATACAAAATCAGATTGTGATGAAAAATGATTTTTTGAGGTTAATTGTCTTTCATGCATTTGAACATATCCAGATTAAACTGTGCTTATCTAGAATTTCCTGTTTTTCATATATCCATTTGAATTGCTAATATTTATGGATAAGGATGATCGATAGTAATATTCAAAGATATGTTCCTTTGATAAAAAATAAACATAATATAAAATAAGTCAGAGTTGTTTAAAAATGGAAAATTAATAAAATAAGAAAGTAACAAATCTTAATTGAGATTCTAGAATTTTATATAAGTCTAATACGAAAAAAGAGATAAAAAGAAGTGGAAGCGGGAAAATGTTGCATTTGGAGTTTTAAAAAATTAGGTCAAAGTTGAGTCGTTCTTTTAAGGAAGATAAAGAATCACCCCTTAACCATAATCAATATATTTAACATTTTACCTTATTTGTGTAAGCATTGTTATCATTTATTGGATATTTTGATCCTATATATTTCAGTAGATATTTCTTCAATTCCTCACCAGTCCATTTCTCAAATACTCTAACAATTCTTTACATAAAATACAGCAACAACAACCAACATGCGGAGCAGCCCAAGAAGGTATTATAATGAAGCATGCATGAGTTTTGTGTTACGAATGCAGGACATGGAATGACGTGTTCGCCTCTAGCCAAGGGCTCGCTGGGCACCAACACAAGCACATATCTGAGGGAACTTTGATAAATGGTGCACCCCATCACAAGTTTTTTCTTCTATCCGCGTACCTTTCAGCCATCCACCTTCAGTTGGGTAAAGAAAGTCTAACCCAACTGTGTTATGTGGCCAAGGGCGCTTTTATCATCCCCGTCCTAAGAAAGGGCTGGTGGAGGGGCCCCGTAGTCTTTGTGGCCGTTCACGATTGATTTATGACCAATCTCAACAGGCCGCAGTGTTGCAGGTGCCTCATGTTGCTGCAAATGTACCTACACATGATCCTCTACTTAATAAGGCAGACTTTTTTGCCCCTAATCATAGTCAACTAGTTTCATATGGGAGCAAGTTAAATCTTAATGCTCAATTGCCCAATAGGCCAGTTGAATCTATTAATTCATCAATCAGGAACACAAGTATTTGTGGCCAAAAGGAGCTTGACTTAGAGCTTAGGCTGTAGATCTGAATTAACTTTATTTTTCTATTTTGTATTGTTTTCAACTTATGTCTTATGTTTGTTGCAAGATTTTATTTTTGTATAAGTTTATGTTTTGAGTATATTTTATGTCTTTACTAAAACCTAACAAAGAATTAAATCTCATTTCAATAGAAGCATCAAAAATAAAAAGAAAGAAAATATAATTTTAGGTTACAAAACTAGACACAGTGATAATGATAGAAGTAGATTCACTAATTAGTGTGAATCATATACGCCGACCAAGTTTTATCCACATGAAATGAGATATAAGGTATGTGATAAATTAAGATTATCCCTTACTTTTCCATAGAAATAAAATTAAAAAATCAATATTCTATGACCATATATAGTCACAATGCACAAGAAGAGAAGCTAGAAGATACCTCAAAAAGCACAAGAATTATGATGATTGAGGAAAGAAGAAAAAAAGGAAAACAAAAAAGCAGTAAAAAGAAAGAAAAAAAAATTGGAATAGAGATCTCTTTAAAAGGTAGATCAATAATCTCATGTTAAAGTGATCAAGAAGTAGGGGAAGTCTAAAGAGAGGTAACAAGTACACGGCTTGCTGTTAATTAAATAAATCTTAGGATAACTGGAAATATATGAAAACACCTATGTACATAGTTTTTCATTGGATTATAAACTTACCAGTCATCATCCTCATCCAAGGCCCCCACTACCCCAAGCAGGTCTTTCCCTTTCCCGACTAACAAACTAGTGAAAGGTAATTATAATAATACAATGTGTAGTCAATGGTGGAAATATGAGACACGCATCAATGTAGAGCAATGGATAGAGTCAGCACCAATCTTTGACTACTCTTTTAGAATTCCGTTCTTGACCTCTGTTGTGTTAAGTTCTCACATTTTATATTGCCTTTACTTTTCTTGCTCAATCGGCATATAATGCCTACTGAGTACCAGTTGTTTTGGTACTTATGCCTCACTTTGGATCTCTTTTATGATGCATGTTTGAGCAACAACTATCGGCATTTAGATCGAAGGTGCAGTGGCCGCATTCGTAGGTGAGGGTGAGCACATGACGTTCTGGACTTTACGTGTCCTAAACTATATTTTGATGACTAGTGTTTTGTATTTTGAGGCAAGTCTTTATATTTTAGGTCCACTTTTGGGACTTCAACTCTTTTGATTAGCAGCACAATACTTGTGACTTCCAGGTTCTGGGAGGGATCTTGATTTATGTATATAAATTTTTATTTTGTTTCTGTTATTTATCTTATTTATCCTATTAAATTTTTATTTTCTCTTTTTTTCCTATCCTAATACCCATTACTTGTCGTTCTAGGTTACCGGTTGGCTTATCAACAAATGGGTTATAGTAGGTATCATCATGACTCGAGAAATCAGGCCGTGACATTAATTGAAGTAAATGACATTTTATTTAGACTAATTACAACTTTTATTTATTTAACTTACGAGAATAACTAACTACATGCAAGTTACAAATGGGATACAAAATTAAGATTGTGATGAAAATTGATTTCTTAAGGTTAATTGTTTTTCATGCATTTGGTCATATCAAGATTAAAATGTGCTTATCTAGCATTACTTATTTTTCATATATCCATTTGACTTCGTGCTAACCTTTATGGATAAGGATGATCTATAGTAATATTCAATGTTATTTTCCTTTGTTATAAAATAATTATAATATCAAATAAGTAAGAGTTGTTCAAAAAAAGAAAATTAATAAAAGAAGAAAGTAGATAATCTTATTCGAGATTCTAGAATTTTGTATGAGTCTTATATGCCAAAGATATAAAAAGAAGTGGAAGTGGGAAAATGATGCATCTGGAGTTTACAAAACTATAAAAGGTCAAATCAGAGGTCGTTCTTTTAAGGAATATAAAGAACTACCCCTTGACCATGATCAATAATTAACTTTTTACCTTATTCGTGTAAGAATTATTACCATTTATTGGATGTTTTAACCTATATATTTCGATTGACATTTCTTCAGTTCCTCACTAGTCCATTTATCAAATACTCTAATAATTCTTGACATAAAATGCAGAAGAAAAAAAACAAATGGAGAAGCCCAAGAAGGTATTATAATGAAGCCTATAGGAGTTAGGTGTTATCGATGCAGGACATGCAATGATGTGCTCACCCCGAGCTAAGGGCTTGTTGTGCACCAACTCCTGAGTTTTGGATTGAGACAAGATTGGATCTCGGGTTAGGATTCAGGGTCAGGTCTCGGATCGGGGTCGAATCTCATGTCAAATGTAGGGGTTGAGATTCAAGGTGAGGTCTCGAGTTGAGGTCCGGTTTCGAGGTTGGATCCCAATTTAAAAGTTGTATTCTGAGTCGGATGTTGGAGTCGGGTGTTGAGGTCGGGTCTTGAAGTCCGATCCCAGTTCAAATGTAATATGTTGAGTCAAATGCTAGGGTTAGGAGTCGGTTTCAGATCTCAAGTCGGGTCCCTAGTTGAGGTTAAGTTTCAAAGCGGGTGTCGAGGTCAAATCTCAATTCAAAAGTTGGATCCTAAGACAAATGTCAGGGTCGAGTCTCTGGTCGGGGGTTCGATCTAAATTCAAAAGCTAGATCCTAAGTCAGATATTAGGTTAAAAAGTCGGTGTCAGATCTTGGGTCGGGGTTGAAATCCAGATTAAAAGAGGGTCTCGGATCAGGTGTTGTGTGTTGGATTCCATTACAAAAGTTGTATCTTCAGTTGGATGTTGGTTTCGGGAGTGGAGATCGGGTCTTGGTTAGGGTTTCGGGTCAGGTGTCTAGGTCGGATCCTGATCTAAAAGTTGTATCTTGAGTCAGATATTAGGGTCGGGAATCGAGTTTGAATCCCGGTTCAAAAGTTGGATCACGAGTCAAATGTTGGGGACGGAAGTTAGGAGTCAGGATCGGGTCAGGAGTCGGGATAAGCTCTTAGGTCGGGTTTGGGTCTCGAGATAGGGTCAAGTCTGGAGTAGAATGTCGGGTTGAATCTTTATTCAAAAGTTTGATTCTAAGTCGGATGTCGTGATCACATTCGCGGTCGGGTCAAATCTCAGGTTGGGGTTGGATCTCGGGTCAAAATTCAGGGGTCAGATACTAGTTCAATAGTTTGAACCTGAGTCGGATTTGGGATTGGAAGTCAGGGTCAGGTCTTGGATTGGGGTCGGATCTCAAGTTAGGTTGGGGTCAGACCTCACTATCAAGTCCTAGATCGGGTGTCCTATGTCAAGTGTCCAATCACAGTTCAAAAATTGGATCTTGAGTCAGATATTGGTGTCGAGAATCAGGATAGAGTCTAAGGTCAAGGTCGGGGTTAGATTCAAGGGCGGGGTGACAGGGGTTGGATCCCAATTCAAAATTTGTATCTTGAGTCGTATGTTGGGGTCGGGAGTCAGCCTCAGGGTTGAGTCTCGGGTCAGGGTTGGGTCTCGGGATTGGTGTCGATGGTCAGATCTATGTTTAAAAGTTGGATCCCAAGTCAAATGTTGGGGTCATAGTCAGGGTGTTAGGTCCTCGGTTGGGTCTCAGGATCGTGTTCCGATTTGACTCAGGGTTGGGTCCCACATTGGGAGTAGGGGTCAGCTCCTAAATCGGGTGTTGGGATCAAGTTTCGGGCTGAGTGTCAGAAATTCTGGATCGATCATGATTGTGTTTTGGTTGGGGTGTTAGGGTCAGGTGTCATATCGATTATCGAGGTCGGTCTCCAGATCAGAAAGTATTTTCTTAAGATATTTTTCTACTTTCTAGCAAATAACAAAAGATAATTTCTGAAAAAATGTTTTTCATTCACCAACTATATACTAGCAAATATTTTTGGAAAATATTTTTCACTCACCCATCAAACATGAGAAAATAAGCTAGAAACCAACTTATTTTCCAAAAAAACATTTTCTAGGAAATATTTTTCCATGAATAACATTTTTCTTAATACCAAACACACCCTTTGTCTCATTTTATGTGTCACCATTTGACTTGACATGGTGTTTACGAAAAAAATTGAAATATGTGCTTTAAAATAATTCTTAAATATTTATGTGGTTGTAATGATATCATTTCATTAAAAGGTAAAAGGAGAATTTTAAAGTTAAATTATTTCTAATTATAATAAGGTAATATTCTTTTAAGACGGATTAAAAAGGAAAGAGTGTCACATAAAATGAGACCAAGAAAATTACTAAATTAGAGAGGGTCAAATTATAATATCTAAAAGTTGGATCTTGAAATTAAAAAAATTCTTCTCCCTTGTCTCTCCAACATATTCTACAAACGACTCTATCTCCCTTCAAAACAGAACCATCTCTCAAGCTTCTCTTCTTTATAATCAAAACCATTCGTCTTCTCTTTCTCGTTCTCTTTTTTCATCAAGGAAGCTAATTTGTTCAGGCATTGTCAATAAATATAAGGTAGTTTTTCGCTCTTTTCTATTTAAATATGTTAAAACCAGGGCTTCATAAAGAAGAAATTCATTAAGGGTGTCCTTGGTATGAAGGAAAATGTTTTTCATGAAAAATATTTTCCTAAAAAATATTTTATTGGAAATAAGTTGGTTTCAAACTTATTTTCTCATGTCTGTTGGTGAGTGGAAAATTTTTTCTAGTGGATGATTGATGAATGAAAAATATTTTTTAGAAAATATCTTTTATTTTTGGCTAAATAGTAGAAAATACTTTTTAGAAAAAATAGTTTCTGACCTGAAAATCAACCCACTCAAATGGCATCTCCTTTTGAGTCAATCTGGTTAGATGTGTAGCAATAGAAGCAAAGTTCTTGACAAACCTACGATTGCAGTTCTCAAAACCCACTAAACTCCTAACCTCTGTCACAGAGCTAGGCCAGACCCAATTCTAGATTGACTCATTTTCTGGGGATCTACCATCACCCCATCTTTCGAGATCACATGCCTTAAGAAGGCAACTTAAGAGAACCAGAATTCACACTTGAAAAATTTAGCATACAACTTTTATATACAATATGACCAAGATCACATCAATGTATACCATATCCAATATGAACAAATCTACCCAAGTCTAAAAATTAGCAAACATAACGGAGTACAAATGGTATACATGGGTAACAACTACAGACTCTCTAACCAGGGTAGAAACATGGATAGGGGCATCAAGAATATCACAAGTCTGAAGAACAAATAAAGGTTCAAGTTCCTATAAACTTAACCAAATATCATCCAAACAATTGCGAAATTAAACCCCCTAGAATCTGAAAGTCATAGTACCAAAACTCTAAAATAATCAAGATTAAGGGGATGCAACCCCAACCAAGAAACATTAAACTAAACTTTATAAGATGTTTGAGTCCGAAAACATGGACAAATAAACTAGGAGCAATCCATGGCAGCCTAGAGGAATTAGCTAACCCTTGGATTTGAAGTCACGAGTATCAAAGCTAAGGTCTCGAGATAGCCGCCTGAATATGCCATGTACTTAAAAAATAAAGAGCAAGTGCAGTATCTGTACAAAATCACAATGTACTAGTAGGATCATACGGTCAGTTCTAAGATATGAATGTAAACAGGAAACCAAAATAAAATAATACAAGTCACCACATATATAAACAAGTCACAATAGATGTAGACTCCGGTCACAAATCTTAACTTATCCAATGCATGACACATGTCCCGCATGACCATAAGAACCTACACCAGTTCTCTCATGGAACCTACACATAAACTATTAGTGTACCGACTGGTACCTAAACCAACCATTATTAGTGTACCAGCATGGTACTCGAGCCAACCATATGATATCCCGTATCAGGCTTGGTACCCGAGTCAACCGTTAGTACATATGTATCGGTGTGGTACCTGAGCCAACCAGCAATCACAAACAACACGCACAATCACACTCACAATGAACAACCACACTTGAAGTCACAAGTAAATTAAACAAGTTCATTGCATGAGATTATCAACATAATGTTATTTCATATTCACCCCTTTATGTGTCTCCCGCATGCATTGTACAGGAAATACTATAAAGTAGTTAACATGCAAACGTTACATACATTAGAAATAAAAATTCATCACCTACATCGAATCATGACTTGAAAACTCTGAAGAACCCGATCTTTTACTTTTTGTAATGCCTTGGCTTGTTCTTGGTCAAAAACAATAGTAAAATCACAAAAATCAATGAACAATTGACCTTATAATACCCGGATTATACTCAGATCCTAACCTTAGGCCAATTTCATGATCATCCTACCCAACAAGGGTTTTTCCCACCATAATTTCAAGTTAAAACCCTCTGGATAAGGCACAAGTACCCCCCCCCCCAGACTATGATCGAAATTTCAGACACACACCTAAACTTAATTAGGATCATATTACCCCACTAAACTAATTTAAAATTAAATAAATACACCATAAATGTTGATGTGGCATACAGAGTGTGCACACTCTCTTGAAGGCAAGTGATGAGTGTACAAATTGGACACATGTCATTTTTTAATTGGTAACTTTATAATTAGTTAGTACACATTTTTATTGATATTAAA
>JAJONR010004032.1:0-49736 GCA_029582245.1 Solanum etuberosum | reverse complement strand
TAAATCGTTTGTAAGTGTACAATTTTTTAGGCGATATCATTATAGAAAATTAAGTTAATTATTGTTACAAGTAATCTAATACTCTATTAGATTTTGAGTATTAGGAGAAATAAAAGTAAAACCATTTGATTAAAGTCAAGGTCTTGATCGCTCTTGTCAAAAGCAAATTGTGAGCCCAAATTATCTATTTTATAAGAAAAGTAAAAAAAAGTCCACCACCTAATCCACTCATTTTTATATAATATCTAGTTCTCCTAGCAATTTTTATTTTTTTAGGGTATCTTCCTTTTAATTAGTGGAAAGTGGTGGTCATTTATGATACCCTTTCATATATTTTTTTAAAGTGAAGCAATCCACAATTCAATATACAATGATCGACAAATTGGTTATAGAAATAACATAAGGAAATAGTGATGTTTGGTGTAATAGGTATAAATTTCACCGTTAATTATCTTTCATATGTTCTTTTATCGTTATTGAGTATAACTATGATTGTTTGGTGCTTATTGCACGTATTTTTATGTAGGAATGGTGTTCGAGGTAATGAATACTATTGGAGATAATATGGATGCCTTGGTCCTTCGGAATCTGAGTACAAGTCTAAGAAATTCAACTATGATGAAGTTCGAGGGTCAAAGACCAAGTGTACATGAAAAAGAACAAAGAAAATCGAGGACGAACATCAACATAGCGTGCGCGACAAGCCATCTCAACAGCCTACAACACATCTGCTATGGATTGACACGTGTCACGATCCAAGAAATCAAGGTCATTGTGGCACCTCCCCTAACATTGGGTAGGTAAGTAAATTATTCGTCAACACATAAACTTTATAAATAAATGCGGAAGAAATAAATCATAAAGTAATGGGTCTTAAAATTCAAAGTCTTTCATAGATGATGATACGAAATGCACAACTGAAACCTTTCCAAAATTTAATGTCACTAGTACAAGAGCTACTAAAATTAAAATGCGCAACTCTCTGAAACATACTACTGTCTAGAAAATCAAAAAAGAAAGATAAAATGACAGAAGAAACTAGACTTCACTTAGAATGGTGGTCTATATAGCCTGTCCATAATCATCTTTTGTCATACAATAATCAACACTTTCCTCAATGGTGTCATTGAATACAGTCCAAGAAAAGCATCTATCTGTAGTGATAGTGATCCATTCCCTTATTTAAAGTAAACCATCCAATACTATTTTCCATGTAATATAAATAATTTATTTCAAATGTTATTTTCATAATACCAATCATGTGATCTATGAGAATGAATGTGTATGCATGATCACAGTAATAAAGGAAGTTTCAAAAGAATCAAGTATATAAGAATGACTTTCTCTCCATACATATTGTAGGTCATAAGCCTCCTCAAATGATAGATTTACTTTTAAATTATGTATTTAAGCCACATTTTACAAATTTAAGCAGATTTTTTTCAATACAAGCCCATTTTGACATAATGATCTCCTAAAGACGATAAGATGCATGAAACTGAAAAAAAACTCAACAGTTATACAAATTTTAAATATAAGTAGTCGATCAGTTAAATCTCAATCACAAATTTTCACAACATCAATTTAATTTATCCAATACTCCAAATTCAACATTTTCTCCAACCCATAACACACTTTATACAACAAGTTATTATCCAATTAAAGTCTAAAAAGAGTAAGTCAGAACCTAACTCGAAGGCTCACAGACCCTTGCACAATCGCCTTTTGTGTGTGTAAAGCTACACAATTCACCCAATAAATCAAAAATATGATCCGCATGAGAATACAATTCTATCAATTTCCATATCGAAATATAAAAGTCTTGGTCAAAATCAGGTAAAAAAAAGTCAACCTTGAGATCCGATTCTCAAAACTAGATTTTTTTCTTTAAAATCAGTTGAACCATACGACAAAAAAACTCAAATCTAAAATTTTGGGAAAAACGAATTTAAATCCACCCTCAAATCATCTAATTACATTCTCTGGTCTTTAGTAGAAAACCCCTCAAATTCCATTACACATATGTGATAAATCAACAAAATAAATGACAAATCAACAGATAAATACCAAAAGAGAAGTTAGAATATTGAGCCCACGATGAAATCTCAAAATAGTTTGAGAAAATAACCAAATGCTCCCTAATCTATATTAAAATTTCCAACTACACACTTTAATTTTGTCAATCCCTACTAATTTGTCACAATATGCTCTCAGATGAGCATGAGGGTCGGCAATTCCATCAAATAAGTTCAATTTTGGTGGCTTGAACCCATATGACACATCAATATCTGGATGAATGCATAAATCTTCATAGTTCTAAATCTCATTGCCTAGAATTTCCTAGAGATATTTCATTGATGTAGTTCTCCATTTAATGGCTTGAGTTGTTGCTTTAACTAAGCAATATATTCATCCTTATTTCTGTTGGTTCTTCTAAAAGCTCCTGGTACGTTTATTAGTGTTGGAACACTTCTAGTTCGGTCGACGTCCTTGATGTTACTCATTTTTAGAATACAGATTGGTTCACCCAGTTCTATTGATCACTACAATCAACCTCAATTGAGGGATAAAAGCGAATTATTGCAAAAAATAAACAAATGAAAAAGAGTTAGTTTAGATCGGTAGTGTTGGGATATATATTAACCATATGCTTGAGTTATAGTATTGATTTTAATCCTTATAAAGACTTTACATTTTATGTTAATTATTACAATAAAGTCTTTGTTTGAATAGATCATTGTGTTTATATGTGTCCATTACTTATATAGTAGACGATTTTTGGGTATGAATTTGTTTAACTCATACGCGGAATATTAAAATTGTCAGTTCTTTTAAGCTATAAATTAAATATTCACAATTAAAGATAAAGTTGGACAAACATCTTGATGATTGTAACACAAGATTTAATATAATTCAATCTTAATTATGAGAATGGTAAAATTCCAACTTCTTGTGTTAGTACATTTTATATGTATTGAACGGACCAAATTGAGATGTGTTTAGGTTCTGAATTTCAATAAATAATATCTCTAGTCCATTACATGAGCTTATACTCTTAATCTTGATGTAGTTATTATGATTTGTGTAGTTTATTTTATTATTTTAATTTATTAAAAGGTAAGACTCTATGAAGAGTCAAAATATTCCTAATGGATTGGATAATAAAAAATTACATTCATGAAATAATAATTAGTTGATAGAACCATATCTCAGATATGAGAAAGAAGACACCCCTTTATGGTTGCTTATAAGTAGTCACATGAAAACCCTGCAGGTGGATTATATATGTATAGCTGTCACGTGAATTAACTTAAGCATAAAGATAAATGATTAAATTAATCAATGGATTAAATTTTCCAAAGTTTGATTTAATTGATTAGTGTTGGTAATTCTAACATGAGGAGTTAAATAAGTTGTAACGGTAAAAATTTGAAATTAAATAGAGGAGTGCAGTTACAGATTTTTAGTGGTACAATCTGTGATTTATTATGATATGGTTAATTCATGCTTTTATGAATTAAATATTATAATTGGAAGCCTATGCTAATAAATTTGTGGTCCCTACTATGGATGATTAATTGATCGAGTTCGGAAAAGAAAAGGACTGTTAGTATTTTCTTTTAGTTTAGGAATAAATCATTTTTTGAATTTTATTGGTTTAAAAGAGGAATTTTTTTTCCTAAAAAGAAGAAAGAGGAAAATACTTAGTTTCTTTATTTTCTTAGAAGATGAAAGAAGCACATATTGTTGTTAATGGTTATTAATGGTGTTTAATAACTATTGAATACACTTAATAGTGTTCAATGGTTATTAATGGTTGTTGAATACCCTTGGTGTTTAATGACTGTCTAAATACACTTAATGGTATTTAGTGGTTGTTGATAGCTATTGATCATGGTTGTTGGATAGCCTTAACAGTGTCAAAATACACTTGATGGTATTTAATGGTTGTTGATGACTATTGATCATGGTTGTTGGATACACTTAACGGTGCCTAAATACACTTAAAAGTATTTAATGACTGTTAATGACTATTGATTATGACTAGAAATATTTCATCTTTCAAACCTTTCCCCTCTGCTGAAAAGTATAAATAGGGGTGGTGGTTCTCAAGGAAAGATCATCATTTTTTTTGAAAATTTTCTTGCCCACACAAGACTTGACTGAAATAGTTAGTCAGGAATTAGTAGAAGGCTGCAATCCTAGAGTCCCAGTCCCTGAACGAGTTGTGTGAAAGCTACAAAAGGTTAGAGTTTCACAATTTATTCAGTTTACATTATTATGCTATTATGTATGTTTCTGATTCTGAATAATGCTTCCGTTGTGCATATTCTAACAATTTGTATTAGAGCCTTCTTACATATAACTGATAATGTAATAAGAGTCCATGATTTCGATACATGTTTTATTAAATATGTATATATCATGTTGTTCTTTTGATAAACAATTTTTGTTGTTTTAAAAAAAATATTTTTGATATTCAAGAATTTTAAGGGTTCATCCCTACTTCTTATAAATGATTTTTACAGTTAATATATGAGTTTATATGTTGACATAGGTCCTCTTCCCCATTAGATAAACTTGTATATTTTGATACTGTTATGTTTTTCTTTTGATTTGATGACTTGTTTTAACTTTCCAACTAAGTTGCATGTTGAATCAATGAATAAAAGGCAATATATATACCTTACTAAACTTTACAAATTACTCTCTAACTGAGTTGGACTTGTCTTGTTTAAGTGGTACTATATATATGAAGTTTCTCATATATTTGCTTGAATAGTTAAGTTTCCCTATCGATTTTAACTGTTCATTAACATGAATATATGTGTCTTGTTTTGTTTTTTTTTTTAAATAAAGCATATGTTACTAATGATCGATTTTAAATATCTCTCAGATTAACTATGTCTCACTTCAATCCTCCGTCCTCTATCTTAAACCAAAACAAACTGGAAGGTCCTAACTATGTTGACTGGAAACGAAACCTTGATATTGTTCTAACATTTGAGGGTTTCAAATATGTGTTGGTTGAAGAATGCCCCATTAAACCAGTGGATGCTACTGATGAGGTGATCAAGGCCTATGATAAATGGGTCAAGGCTGATGAGATGGCAAGGTGCTACATTCTTGACTCAATAGCGAATGTCTTGCAACATCAACATCAGTCTACAACATCTGCTTACGATATGCTCGAATCTCTTAAAGAGATGTTCGGCGAGCAGAATCGTGCTTCCAAGAAGACTGCCATGAAAGCTCTCTTGACCACCAAAATGGTTGAAGGATCACCTGTTAAGGATCATGTGCTGAACATGATGAGTTATCTGAATGAGCTGGAGATACTTTGTCCTGCTTTTGATAAGGAATCTTAGGTGGAGATGATCCTACAGACTCTACCGGATAGTTTTCAACAGTTTTGCTTGTATTATAATATGAACAAGATGGATTTGTCTCTTGCAAAATTGTTGAATGAACTGACAGCGGCATAATTCATTATCAAGCAACAAACTCCTCCCTCTGTGGCATACATGGTGGACAAACCTATCGCTTCTTCGTCTAAGCCGGCTAAAGCCCAAAAGAAGAAGAAGAAGCTGTGCAAGGTTGTGGCAACTGGAGGTGCTAGAGGTGGTGTGGCTAAGACTAAGGGCAAGTGCTACCACTGCAAGCAACCTGGTCACCACAAGAGGCAATGCCCTGACTATCAAGCCAAAATGAAGAACAAAGGTAATTCTTGTTTAAATATCGTTGAAACCTGTTTAGCGGCTGTTTCTACCCAATTATGGGATGTAGATTCAGGAGCCACTGACCATGTCTGCACTTCTTTGCAAGGGTTTCAGGAAATATGGTGGCTAATTAAGAATGATGTTTGCATTTTTTAGGCTAATGGGGAACCAACACCAGTCCTAGCAATAGGAAATATCTCTTTTTTCTTTTAGTAGTTCCAGAATTCTACTTTTAAAAGATGTTCTTTATGTACCTTCGATAAAAAGGAATTTGCTTTCAGTTTAAAAAATAATGGATGCTGGTTATGAAGTTTTATTTGCAAATAACTGTGTTGTTATTAAGTACAATAAGCAATTCATCCATAGTGCTCCTAAAATACATCATCTATTTGTATTTGAAGTTTCCCATGACATGTTACAACAAAATGAATTAAATAATATTGATATTTCTCATAAAAGAAAACATATTTCTAAATTGAGTAAAACTTACTTATAGCACTTACGTTTATGTCATATCAATATAAATAGAGTTTTAAGGTTGGTTTCTGTTGGACCTTTGAGTTCATTGAAAGTGGAGGCACTACCAACCTGTGAATCTTATTTAGAAGGTAAATGACAAAGATACATTTCCCTACCAAAGGAAATAGAGACAGTAATAAGTTAGAATTAATTCATTCTGATTTGTGCGGTCCTATGAATATACGAGCAAGAGGGAGTTTAGAGTATTTTGTGACTTTCACAGATGACTACTTAAAATATGGATACATTTATTTGTTGTACCATAAATCTGAATGCTTTAAAAAGTTCAAAGAATTCAAGATAGAAACGGAAAAGCGATATGGTAAACATATCCAAAAATTACGATCAAATCATGGTGGTGAATAGCTTTCGGCGGAATTCATTAAGTAATTATAAGAATCGGGCATTACATCTCAATATTCTTCCCTAGGAACACCACAACAAAATGGTGTGGCAGAACGAAGAAATAGAACTCTTTCGGAAATGGTTAGATCAATGTTAGTTATTTAGATTAGTCTTTTAGCTTTTGGGGATATGCCTTAAAAACTGCAAATTACATTTTGAATTTGGTTCCTTCCAATTTTTTTCCTTTAACCCCATCCTAATTGTGGAATGAGTACAAGCCTAGTCTATGACATATTCGAGTTTGGGGATGTCCAACACATGTATTAAAAGGGAAAACAAATAAGTTGGAATCAAGGACAGAAGTGTGCATTTTCATTGGATAGTCAATAGGAACTAAAGGAGGTTTATTTTATTTTCCTAAGGAACAAAAGGTAATTGTTTCAACAAATGCCAAGTTTCTGGAACAGGACTATTTAATTAACCATGTTCCTAGAAGTAAACTTGTGTTACAGGAACTAAGCAAAGGAATAACTACTAATGAAACATCAATACAACTTCCTAAAACAATTATTGACATACCATTGTATCCACGTAGTGGGAGGAATGTCGATCGGCAAGAGGTTGCTCAAATGGATGCTCCAGAGGTTGCTCAAAATCAGACTGAAGACATCTCGCTACCACAAAGTAGTGGGAGTAATGTCGCGCAACCTGAAATTGTGGAGGAAGTAGTTCAGAATGTTCATAATTTAGTTCAAGATGTAGCAAATCCTGTAGTTGCTAGTCGTCGTAGTGGGAGAGTTACTAGAAAACCATAACAGTTTACGCTCTTGGGAAAATCATATGATAGAATCCCTGAAGAGACAAATACAGAACCATTAAATTACGCCGAAGCACTACATGATAAAGATGCTGAAATGTGGGTTGTTGCTATGAAATCTGAAATGGAATCTATGTACTTAAACCAAGTCTGGGATCTTGTGGAACCACCAATAGGTGTTAAGCTTATTGGTTGTAAGTGGATCTACATGAAAAAGATAGGTGTGGATGGAAAAGTGAAAACTTTTAAGGCTCGGCATGTTGCAAAAGGGTTTACTCAAAAAGAAGGAATTGATTATGAGGAAACTTTTTCGCCGGTAGCCATGCTTAAATCCATTAGGATTCTCTTATCCATTCTTGCTCATTATAATTATGAGATTTGGCAAATGGATGTCAAGACAACCTTTTTTAAATGGAAGTCTTGTTGAGTGCATTTATATGGCACAACCAGAAGGTTCCATGGTAAATGGCAATTAACACATGGTTTGTAAACTTAAGAGATCCATTTATAAATTGAAACATGCATCTCGGGCATGGAACATTTGTTTTGACAATTCGATTAAAACTTTTGGTTTTGATCAGTTTGAAAATGAATCATGCATCTATAAGAAATGGGAGGGAGACATAGTAACATTTTTGATTCTATACGTAGCGGCTCATATCCTTGGGATTAAGCTTTTGCGAGATCGCAAACAAAGGATATTAGGCTTGTCTCAAGCACTTTATATTGATACTATTCTTGGGAGGTTTAGCATGCAAAATTCCAAAAAAGGGTTTCTTCCTTTTAGACATGGAATTACTTTAGCAAAGGATCAGTTTCTCAAAACGAACGGTGAGATAGAGAGGATGAAGGAGGCCCCTTACGCTTCTTATGTAGGGAGTCTCATGTATGATATGGTATGCACTAGACTAGATATCTGCTTTGCTGTAGACATGGTTAGCAGATTTCAGTCTAATCCTGGGCAAGAACATTGGACTGCAGCCAAGCATATTATCAAGTACCTGAAAAGGACTAGGGATTATATGCTTGTTTTCCACCCTGGCAATCTTGTACCTATTGGATATACATATTCACATTTCCAATCATATAGAGATTCTAGAAAATCGACCTTGGGATATGTATTTACTCTGGGAGGTGGAGCCATAGTTTGGAGGAGCATAAAGCAATAGTGTGTTGCTGATTCCACTTTCAAAGCTGAATATGTAGTTGCCTCTGAGGCGGCTAAAGAGGCTGTATGGCTCAGAAATTTTCTAAAAGAGCTTGGAGTGGTTCCTTTTATTGAAGCACCAATCACACTCTATTATGATAATAGTGGTGCCGTTGCCAACTCAAAAAAACCACGGAGCCATAAAAGGAGTAAGCACATTGAGAGGAAATATCACTTGATTCGTGATATAACTCAAAGGGGTGATGTAAGAGTTTTGAAGATTGAATCAAAGAACAATTTGTCGGATCCATTTACCAAAGGCTTACCTCAGAAGTCTTTTGATAAGCATGTCGATGAAATGGGTGTTATAATTGTACACGCATGGTTATAAGTCTAAGTGGGAGATTATTGGGATATACTATTAACCATATGATTGAGTTATAGTATTGATTTTAATCTTTTATAAAGACTTTACATTTTATGTTAATTATTACAATAAATTCTTTGTTTGAATAGATCATTGTATTTATATGTGTGTCCATTACTTATATAGTAGACGATTTTTGGGTATGGAGTTGTTTAACTCGTACGCGGAAGATTAAAATTACCGGTTCTTATAAGCTATAAATTAAATGTTCACAATCAAAGATGAAGTTGCACAAACATCTTGATGATTGTAACACAAGATTAAATATAATTCAATCTTAATTATGAGAATGGTAAAATTCCAACTTCTTGTGTTAGTACATTTTGCATGTATTGAATGGACCAAATTGAGGTATGTGTTTAGGTTCTAAATTTCAATAAATAATATCTCTAGTCCATTACATGAGCTTATACTCTTAATCTTGATGTAGTTATTATGATATGTGTAGTTTGTTTTATTATTTTAATCTATTAAAAGGTGAGACTCTCTGATGAGTCAAAATATTCCTAATGGATTGGATAGTAACAAATTACATTTGTGAAATAATAATTAGTTGATAGAACCATAGCTCGGATATGAGAAAGAAGACACCCCTTTATGGTTGCTTATAAGTAGTCACGTGAAAATCCTGCAGGTGGATTATATATGTATATCCGTCACGTTAATTAACTTAAGCATAAAGATAAAGGATTAAATTAATCAATGGATTAAATTTTTCAGAAGTTTGATTTAATTTATAGGTGTCGGTAATTCTAACATGGGGAGTTAAATAAGTTGTAACGGTAAAAAATTGAAATTAAATAGAGGAGTGCAGTTACAGATTTTTAGCGGTACAATTTGTGATTTATTATGATATGGTTAATTCATGCTTTTACGAATTAAATATTATAATTTGAAGCATCTTCTAATAAATTTGTGGTCCCTACTATGCCTGATTAATTGATCGAGTACAGAAAAGAAAAGGTCTTTTAGTATTTTTTTTCAGTTTAGGAATAAATCATTTTTCACTTTTATTGGTTTAAAAGAGGAAAAACTATTTATTTCCTAAAAAGAAGAAAGAGGAAAGTACTTGGTTTCTTTGTTTCCTTAGAAGATGAAAGAAGCACATATTGTTGTTAATGTTTATTAATGGTGTTTAATAACTATTGAATACACTTAATAGTGTTCAATGGTTGTTAATGGTTGTTGAATACTCTTGGTGTTTTATGATTGTCCCAGTCCCTGAACGAGTTGTGTGAAAGCTCCAAAAGGTTAGAGTTTCACAATTTATTCTGTTTACATCATTGTTATGCTATTATGTATGTTTGTGATTCTGAATAATGCTTCCCTGTGCATATTCTAACAGGTAGAAAAGCACATTCGTACAACTAAAACATTGGGTTAAGTATACAAATAATTTCAAGAAGATGCATCTTATGTACTTGGAGCCTCTTTTTGTCAATGGTAGGCCAACTTCCATATAGGTTGATACAGATGGATCTACATTTTATCATGTTCTGGATTCAAAATAATCATGGGTTTTCCTTAATAAGAGAGTACATCCAAGAGGTAAGTCCGAGAGAGGCCATGAGACGGTAACAAGTGATGATGTAAGGACATACAATTAGCATGAAATGACGGTGCCAAAATGTTGTTTCTGGAAAGGGGAGAGAGAATCCAAGACCCCATTATTTATAAAGAACACCTGATGATACATAAATCAATTGTAAGCAGAGCATTGACAATACCCCATGTTAATTAATTGGAAGGAAAGAATCAAATGTTGGTGACGATTGAAAATATTCCACATTTAATGTCATGAAAAGGATGCTAGACAAAGGCGGAGTTTTTGGGTAATACTCAACCTCTGTCAACTAGAATAAAGAAATAAAACGTTGAGGAGAGGTTTGTAATGATATGTGAATTTACACTCTTTTTAGTCGTGATTTGCCTATGTGTATACATTGTTTTAAGGATAATCTAGCTTAATATTCTTGATCTATAATGATTTATATGTTTTGCCATTTATGTAAGGTGTTTTGTGTATTGTAGAAAAAAGACTCAAATATTGAACAAGTATATAGCGAAAGAGGTCTAAAAATCAAGCACACAATTTTTTTAACTCTGTAGCCCAAATCTCAAGCGAAGCATAGGACCTCACCTTGCGAGTCCCAAACAAAGGCAGTGACCATTGGAAGGCGAAGTTGGGCCCTCATGAAGCAAGGCAGGAGTACAAACCTGGCAAAAAATCTGGTATTTTCTTAGTCCAACTTGAAGGGCCTTTTAAGGTGTTTTAAACATATAAATACCCAAATTTAATCATTTTTTGTGAGTATTGAACCCAAAGAAGAAACAATGCACGAGTGGAGGCTAAGCTCTCTTGGGTTACTTCTTTATCTCTTTAGTTAGATTTATTTCTTATTCTTACATTGAATTCTGACTTGTATAATACGATTATGAGGAACTAAAAGTCCTCTTGTCATGGTTATGACCATTGTATGAACATCTTTATCTTAATTAATGATTGTTTAGATGAATCTACGATCAATGTTTTGTTCTCATAATCTTATACACGACTATTTTATTGTTTAGCTATTAATAGGATAAATGAATAATTGGTAGTTTACTCGACTATTTTATTGTTTAGCTATCAATAGGATAAATGGATAATTGCTAGTTTACTCGACTATTTTATTGTTTAGCTATCAATAGGATAAATAAATAATTGCTAGTGGAATTGGACACAAAAAAATTAGGAATAGAATGTGGGTTAGGGGGAGTAGGGTTCGTATACAGATGAATTAGCGGCTAGGACGAAATCGTACCTAGTTTGCCCTGTTTGGGTTAAATACAACAAGATATGTAAATACATTGGAAATGATTTACCACATCCCTGCTCAATGAGATAGGTGTGAGGCCAATCTGGATAAGTGATTCTATGGTTCCAGAGACCATAATTATATTATCAACGTAACCCCATGATTCAATAATTCAGTATATATCTTAATCATACTTAACAACAATAATTAGATATGATTCGATTATACGAGCGCCATAGCCCTATGTTTTATCTTCATAGTGAACAACCTTTGCATATTTACTTTTTATTACCCTCTTGCTTTAGTATAATCAGTAGTTTAATCAATAACCTTTAAAATCTCAATATTAGATAGCTTGAGTAAATAATTAGAACCTATTTAATTTGGTAAATAGTTAATCACAAGTTTTTGTTGGTTCCATATATGTCTGTTTGAGTAACTTTATTACATATACGACCTCGTATACTTGAGTGTGCAGTAAGAAGAAACAATTTGATAATACTTCATGCCCGTTTTGTTAGAAAGATATCGTACATAGGTGGAATTTTAATAATACTCCACATTTATTAACTTGAAAAAGACGTTGAATGAGGGTAGAATATTGATAATACTTTGCATTTGGGAAAGGAGATTCAAATGTTGGTGGAGCATCGGTATTTATTCAATTTTGTTGACTTGAAAAAGATTTAAGATGAAAGTAGAGCTTTGCTCTGCGTCCATCGATGAAATTGAGAGGAAGTCAATCTAGTTATTCGAAATCCATTAGTGTTTAGTTTCTGCCTTATCCAAATCAATTTTCCCGTAAATACATGTCGTTAGGTACATAACTCATTGACAAAAGAGCGGTGTCATAAATGCGGGTTCAATATCAAGGATTGTTCCGCCTATGGCTACGCAACATGATCTATTTTTCTAAAGTAGGAGTGTTTTTCCAGCCTAGTAATACTAACACACTAACTCTGAAACTAAGGAGTTCCAAAAATGTTTCGAGAAGTGCAGTAAACTTTATCACCTGTTTAGTGTGTATTTGAGAGGAAAAAAAGACTCGATAAGAAGTGCAATGACAATATAAGAAAAGTTGTAACATGTAGTATCTTTCAACAAATATGGAAAGAAAGCATCAATTTGGTTTTGTTCTTTCAAACAAAGCAGTGTAGTAAATTCTAACAATATAGATAGAGAAAATAGAAATTAAACAAACATCCCCCAAATATTAATCTTTAATTAAGTCTTGGTAAGGTAAGTCTAATCCCCATAGAGTCGCAACACTGTTGGACCCTATTTGAAACTGATCAAAATAATTCACAACTTAATGGTTGTGTACCTCTGATTTTGAAAATTCTTAGAGTCACCACAAAATTTTCAAGACAAGATAAGAAAAGTTATTTTTTATAAGTGTAAACTCTATTTTGGTCTTCGAAAATGGATGAGATTCTAAGTAAATTTTTTATTTACTCTTAGGGAAAGGTGTTAAGCATCCCTCAGCCTATCCAAAAATAGTCCTTAAACTCCTTAGAAAATAAATAGGGATATTTTTGTTCATTATTTTTTATAAAATGAAGATATGAAGAGATTTTATTAATTTTGAGGAAAAATATACAAGGTGCAAAAAATGTACGTCTACGATTTACAAAGGTTTTAGTAGCCATATATACTTATTATAAAGTATGAGGACAATTATGATTGGCATAATACATAAATATGTCCTTTAACTTGGCTGCAACTGGCATCTATGCCCTTCAACTTTGGGTCTACACTATTAGACACTTAAACTTGTCTAAAATTAAACAAGTAGACACATGCGTTCTACGTGGAATAATACACGTAGGACGCCATGTAGGGCAAAAAATTTCCATGTAGGACACCACGTAAGACGGATGTGTCTATTTGTTTAATTTTATACAAGTTTAGGTATCTACTTGTGCACACCCAAAGTGAGAGGGCATAGATATCAGTTGAAGCCAAGTTGAATGGCACATTTATGTATTATGCCTTTATGATTT
This sequence comes from Solanum etuberosum, assembly GCA_029582245.1. NCBI lineage: Eukaryota > Viridiplantae > Streptophyta > Magnoliopsida > Solanales > Solanaceae > Solanum > Solanum etuberosum. Next base: position 35,960 of record JAJONR010004032.1, on the reverse strand, counting down.
TATTTGTTAAGATGTGTGTGTGTGTGTCTATATATATATATATATATATATATACACACATATACTGTGATGACCCGATCGGTCATTTTTGGAAAGTTTCATGAATTTACTATTTTTCCCCTTTCGACCTTAACCCCGAGACTTTTATGTTTGAGTTTTGAAGGATGGGTTCGAACTTTGAGTGAAAAGTTGAGAATATGGTAAGTTTGTGATTTTGAAAGGTTAAGTTGCTTAAAAGTGGTTTTCAGAGTCTTTTTAAGTTTCGAGTGTCGAAATGGAATTCCATTGATTCCATTAGTTCCGTCATATAGAGTCTGGTCTATGAGAGTTATCGGTTTCAGATTCGGAGTCTTTATGATGACTTGAGGTCCTTAGTTGTGAAATTATGGAAATTTAGTCTATGAATTGATTTTGGTCAACATTCGGGGTTCGGATGATCGGATCAGAATTTCGAGAGCTCTGTTGGATTCATGGAAAGATTTTAGGCTAGGTGAGATCCTTGTTGATTTTAGGCCCACTTAGTATCATTCATTCTTGCATGATGCTTATAACTTACTTTGCGTTCTATAGTTGTCCAAGACATCATAAAATCATCAGATTAACTTCCAGTTCACCTTATCCATTAATTAAGGCCCTTAAAAATTATTTAACTCTCCAAATTTCAAAAAATTTCAACACAGTTTCCTTTGTCAATAGGCCTATCGGGAACCTGTCGGCTAACTAGGATATATACACATACACTTCACAGAGTGTCACAACAATTTCAACACTTTAACAATCATAAACAAGGCTCCGCTTGGCCTTGTACTTGCACAAAAGGTATAATAAATACTGAAGCTTACCTTATACCCTACAAATGGAAGTTGTATCCGTGAAGGACTCTGAAATCGTAAGCATACATTATGTACCTAAACATATCATGTGAGAATCAAATATAAACGTAAATGCAATAGAGACCAATGATTATATAAAAGAGACACATAGTTTAAGAACCTTCTGGTTGTTCTTGGATCATGTATGGATATTTATCTTTCATATCCGCTCCCACTTCCCAAGTGGCCTCTTCTATGTTCTGGTTCCTCCAAAGTATTTTGACCGAAGCTATGTCTCTAGTCCTTAACTTCCTGACATGTCTGTCCAATATAGCCACAGAGACTTGTGTAATCCCAATATCTTCTGTAGGGATGACATGGGAAGGTTCTCCTAAACATTTGCGTAACATAGACACATGGAAGACTGGGTGTACCACAGAACTTTGGAGGTAATTCTACATCATAGGAAACCTGGCCAATCCTATGTATAACTCTATAAGTCGCAATATACCTGGGACTTAGCTTACCTTTCTTTCTGAATCACACAACGCCTTTAATAGGTGACACCTTTAAAAATACCAAATCATCAGTCTAAAACTCTATATCCCTACGCCACACATCCATATATAACTTTTGTCAACTCTGAGCAGTCTTCAATTGCCCTCGTATCAACTTAACCTTCTCAACGGCTTGATGGACTAGATCTGGTACTAGTATCTACATCTCGCTACTTCAAACCAACCAATAGATGATCTACATTGGCTCCCATATAGAGCTTCAAATGGAGCCATGCCAATGTTAGAGTGATAGTTGTTATTATATGCAAGTTCTATTAGCGGAAAATAATCATCCTAATCACATTTAAAATCCAACACACATGCTCTTAACATGTCTTCGAGCATTTGAATAGTGCACTCGGCTTGGCCATCTGTTTGTGGATGAAATGTAGTGCTAAGACTCACCTGTGTGCTTAAGCTTCTTTGGAATGATCTCTAAAAATGAGCTGTAAACTGAGCACCTCTATTTGAAATAATGGACACTAGGTCCCATGTAAATGAACAATCTCCTTTTTATACAGCTTGGCATAGTCTTCTTCTATGTTGGTGGACTTAACAGGTAGGAAGTGGGATGATTTTGTCACCCGATCAACTATCACTCAAATGGATTCATGTTTACGAGAAGTACAAGGAAAACCCATGATGAAGTCCATATTAATAGCCTCTCATTTCCATACTTGAATACTTATGGTCTTAGCTAGGGCCCCGGGTCTTTGATGCTCTACTTTCACTTGCTGGTAATTGGAGCATTTTGCTACATATTCTGCAATATCTTTCTTCATATGATTCCACCAGTAGACCTCTTTAAGGTCATGGTACATCTTCGTAGAGTTGGGATGAATTGAATAAGGGGAGCAATGTGCCTCAGCCATAATCTGTTGTCTCAGCCCACTATATTAGGTATGCACTATAACACCTCGGTATTAGGAATAGGTAAATTTAGAAAGAACTAATTTAGAAAGAGCCAAATTTAGAATTTTGCAAGTTATGCTTAAGTTGTGAGTTTTGGGTCAACTTCAAACGGCCATAACTTTCAGTACAGGAAGAGTTAGGTGTCTCATAAGATATCAAATGAAAGGTCTTTGAATTCTCTTTCCAACGCCACCAAGTTTGCTAAATTTCTAGTTTGAATGAGAGAGATATACCTGTTTGAAGTCAGCCTGTCCAGTTAGGAAAATTTACCCGAATTAATAAGGGGTATTTTGGTCTTTTCCTTACCCCATCAGCTTTAAACATTTTTAGTAATATTTTAGGGGTCTAAACTGATTTGGGTCAGTTTTCTAAATCCTAAATTTCACTTAGGGTTTTGAGAGGAGTTCAAGAAGAGGAAAAGAGGAGAAAAGGAAGAATGATCAAGATTCTTGCAATCTTCGAGGGGTTTTCGCCAAGGATTCGATCCTAAGAGGTATGTAAGATTTCATAGTGTTGGGTTTGTTCGCCCTCACGCCAATTATGTAAAATCTTACCCATGAATTCATTCTTGAAGTTGAGTATTGAGTTCTTGAGAAGTTCTTGAGTTAAATTGATAAATTGAGGTCTTTGAAATCCTTGAGTTGAGGGTTTTGCACAATAGTTGAGTTGTTTGATTAGTTCTTTGTGTGGGTTTAGCTGAAAATGTCCTGGGTTATGAGAATTTATGAATTTTGACCTTAGATTTGTAGTGGGTATGAGTTGAATTGAGTTTGGGAGGAGAGGAAAAGATCGGGCAAATAATTACGCCCAGGTCCGCGTCGCGGAGGAGCTTAGAATTTTAGTCCCCAGATAATCACCTCCTCTCCGCGTCGCGGAGAGGATACAGAGTATTCTGCCTCAAAAATTATTTCGCGACCAAAAATTTAATTACATCTCCACATCGCGCTAGTGCTCTTTAAATAGGGTCTTCACTCGTTCTTATGATCAACTATCTTAACCCTCCTAAATCATTGAGAGGTCCTACATTCCAAAGCATAATTCTTGGATTCACATTTCAAATTCAAGATAGAGTTAAGATTAAAGTTCAAGGGAGTTCTTTCGAGTCATTTTGAGAAGTATTTTATAATCTTTTAAAACTTTGTTTAAGCCTTGAGTACTTGAGTATGAGGATGAGTATACTTGAGTTTCATTTTTCAAAATAAATATATGGGAACTAAGTATTCACAAAGAGTAAATGTTTTTACATTTAGAATGAGGGGAAACATCGATTTCCAAAGGAGAGAAATCTTTTGAGTAATAATCTCAAAGTTGAGGATGAGAAAATGTTTTTAAGCATATGAGCTAAGTTATATTTTGGGAGTAGTATTGAGCACCGATATGGGGACGAGTTCAGATAACTCAAAGTCCTCATAAACCATATAGCCAACGTGGGTAGAAAGGTTCATACTTTTTAGATGATTCCTTATTGATTTTTAAGCATAGCTTAGTGGATCCACTTAGCTGAGTAGTTCGATATCCCGGCAAGGTATAGGACAGTGCGGACGAGATGCTGTATCATCACATAGCTCATAGTGATGGTTGTCGGTTAGAGAATCTCTCAAACATAGTTATTTTGTAATTTTACATACAAATTGAGTTATTATTATTTCTTAAATACATTGAGTTCTTATCTACTATTTTAAAGCTTTCTTTATAATGTATCTCTATTGTTGTTTTTATAATGAAATGAGTTGAGTAATCCTTGAGTTGAGTTTAGGTGAGTTGATTTCTTTTTATCAGTTCAAGCTTGCAGGTTATGTTCATTATTCCCCTTACATGCTCGTACATTTCATGTACTGATGCCATTTGGCCTGCATCTTTCATGATGCATATACAGGTAACCAGGATCATCAACCAGTGCTTCGTTGATCCAATCGAGTTCCAGAGTTATTTGGTGAGCCTCTTTGCTTTCGGAGGATCCCTTAATTGTTTTCATTTATTTCAGTTTTGTTAGGATGATCGGGAGTCTTGTCCCGACATTCCTCAGAGTGTTAGAGGCTTCATAGATAGATAGACAGTAGTAGTTCATGAGTCTTTTTCATTGCAGTTGTTAATGTTCTAGACTAGATTTGCCTCTTTTGACCAGTTGAATGTTTCTTTAAACATTTCTGAGCTTACTATGTTGAGACATTTGAGTTAAAGTTGTAATTTAGAGTTCGTCTTATGTTGAGTAAGTCTTCCGCTGAGATTTGAGCCAGGCGAAGGGTTTGCTTGGGGCCGGAAATGGTTCTCGAGTGTCGGTTGTGCCCAAGGTGTAGGCTCGGGGCGTGACAAACTTGGTATCAGAGCATAGAGTTCAAGAGTCCTAGGGTGTCTATGAAGCCGTGTCTGTAGAGTCCTAGTTATCGGTGTGAAGCGCGCCACATCTATATTTAGGAGGCTACAACATTAAGGAACTATATCACTTCTTTCATACTCGGTTCGTGTGATAGAGTTTAACTCTATAAAGTTTCTTTCTAATTCCTTCTTGCACGTATCTTTCAGATCATGCCTCCACGAAGAGCTGTTCGAGGTTATCCTTCTAGGAGGAATGTTGATCCTCGGGATCAAGGGGTCCCCAATGCACCAGAAGTGCAACCCCAAGGATTGGTCACTAATGCTGAGTTCCAGGATGCTATCCAGATGTTGAGTTATGTGGTGACCAACCAAGCTGGGCAACAAAGAGGGAATCGACGGGATATGGATGATACATCCAGAATCCGTGAATTTCTAAGGATGAATCCTCCAGATTTAACTGGTTCAAGTGTCACTGAGGATCCGGAAAACTTTGTGGAAGAGTTGCAGAAAGTGTTTGAGGTGATGCATGTTGCTGATGCTGAGCGAGTGGAACTAGCTGCATACAAATTGAATGGTGTTGCTAGAGTATGGTACGACCAATGGAAGAACAGTAGAGCTGAGGGTGCACCAATTGTGAGCTGGGCTATCTTCGAAGAGGCCTTCATGGGGGGTTTCTTTCCCCACGCGCTAAGAGAGGCAAAGGTAAGAGAATTCCTCACTCTCAAGAAGGAGTCCATGAGTGTGCATGAGTACAACCTCAAGTTCACTCAACTTTCTCGTTATGCTCCGGAGATGGTTGCTGATGTGAGGAGAAAGGCTGCGACGTTGATAGAGGACATGGACATAGCAAGACTGATGATCCATGTGCAACAGGTTGAGAAAGATAAGTTGAGATATAGAGAAGAGTTCCAAAACAAGAAGGCTAAGATAACAGGATATGAGTCCGGGGAGCAGAAGAGTAATGCAAACCGGTCATCTTTTCAAAAAAATCAAAATGGACCTGCTCCATCATCTGCTAGTGCACCTGCACCAAGGAACAGAGGTGAGTTCAAGAATCAGAATTCTCTGAACTTCAGAGCTAGACCTGCACAGTCTCAAGGTATTGTGGCATAAGGAGGTAATTGGACTCCTGCATGTGATAAGTGTGGTAGGAACCACCCAGGAGCGTGTGGTGATGGCTCCACTGGTTGCTTCAAGTGTGGTCAGAATGGTCACTTCATGAGAGAGTGCCCTAAGAACAGGCGAGGTAGTGGCAATGGGGGAAATAGAGCCCAATCTTCTTCAGTGGCTCCGCCAGAAAAAGATGCACTTAGAGGAGCTACTTCAGGGACAAGCGGAGGAGCAAATAGTCTGTATGCTATCACCAGTCACCAAGTGAAAGAGAATTCGCCAGATGTTGGTATGATCAAAGTCTTTACTTTTGATGTTTATGCATTGCTAGATCCAGGTGCGAGTCTATCTTTTGTGACTCCATCTATTGCTATGAATTTTGATATCCTTCCTGAGCAACTTATTGATCCCTTCAGTGTTTCTACACCTGTTGGTGAGTTTATTCTAGCTGAGAGAGTTTATCGTGATTGTAACATTTCTGTCAATCACAAGGACACCAGGGCTGACTTAGTCGAGTTAGACATGGTAGATTTTGATGTTATTCTAGGTATGGACTGACTTCATTCCTGTTAGGCCTCAGTTGATTGTAGAACTCGAGTTGTTAAGTTCTAGTTTCCAAATGAGCTAGTTATAGAGTGAAGGAGTAGTTTAGCAGTGCCTAAGGGTCATTTTATTTCATACCTTAAGGCGAGAAAGTTAGTTTCCAAGGGGTGCATCTATCACTTAGTCCAAGTTAATGACTCTACTGTTGAGACACCACCTATTCAGTCAGTTCAAGTTGTGAGTGAGTTTCCAGAGGTCTTTCTAGATGATCTTTTCGGTCCCTTTTGAGAGAGATAGACTTCGGTATAGATATTCTTCCCGATACTCATCCTATCTCTATTCCTCCATATAGAATAGCTCCAACTGAGTTGAAAGAGTTAAAAGAGCAGTTGAAAGACCTTCTTGAGAAAGGTTTCATTCGACCAAGAGTCTCACCTTGGGGCGCTCTGGTCTTATTTGTGAGGAAGCAAAATGGTTCTCTTAGAATGTGTATTGATTATCTCCAATTGAACAAGGTTACCATAAAGAATAAGTATCCTCTTCTGAGAATTGATGATCTTTTCGATCAACTTCAGGGTGCCACTTGTTTTTCAAAGATAGACATCAGATCTGGCTATCATTAGTTGAGAGTAAGAGAAAGCGATATTCCAAAGACTGCATTCAAGACCCGCTATGGTCATTATGAGTTTCTAGTCATGTCTTTTGGTTTGACTAAAGCTCCTGAATAGTTCATGGATCTTATGAATAGAGTGTTCAAGCCTTATCTATATATGTTTGTTATCGTGTTTATCGATGACATTCTAATTTATTCGAGGAATGAGGAGGATCATGCTACTCATCTCAGAGTAGTTCTTCAAACTTCAAACTCTCAAGGATAGAGAGTTGTATGCTAAATTCTCTAAGTGTGAATTTTTGCTTGAGTCTGTGGCATTCTTAGGCCACATTGTTTCTGGTGATGGGATTCGAGTTAACACTCAGAAAATTGAGGCAGTGCAGAACTGGCCTAGACCCACATCTCCAAGTAATATTAGGAATTTCTTAGGATTGGTTGGTTATTATATGAGCTTTGTCGAGGGGTTCTCATCTATTTCATCCCCGTTGACAAAGTTGACTCAGAAGATAACAAAGTTTCAATGATTTGAAGCTTGTGAGAAGAGCTTTTAGGAATTGAAAACTAGGTTGACTACTGCCCAGTGTTGACCTTACCAGAAGGTACACAAGGCTTTGTTGTGTATTGTGATGCGTCCAGAGTTGGACTGGGTTGTGTATTAATGAATAATGGCAAGGTTATAGCTTATGCCTCCAGACAACTTAAGATTCACGAGAGGAATTACCCAACCCATGATCTAGAGTTGGCTTCTGTAGTGTTTGCTTTGAAAATATTGCGTCACTATCTCTATGGTGTTCATGTAGATGTGTTCACCGATCAGAAGAGTCTTCAGTATTGGTTCAGTCAGAAAGAGCTTAATCTAAGACAGAGAAGGTGGTTGGAGTTACTCAAGGATTATGACATGAGTATTCTCTATCACCCAGGAAAGGCTAATATTGTTGCTGATGATTTGAGCAGATTGTTTAGGGGCATTACTTCCCATTTTGAGGAAGGCAAGAAAGAGTTAGCAAGAGATGTGTACTGACTCGCACGATTAGGAGTTCGGTTAATGGATTCCAATGAAGGTGGAGTGATGGTGATGAATGGGGCTGAATCATCACAAGTATCCGAAGTGAAAGAGAAACAAGACCAAGACCCTGTTTTGCTTGAATTGAAAGTAAATGTTCATAAGCAAAAAGTGATGGCTTTTGAACAAGGAGGAGATGGTGTATTGAGGTATGAAGGTAGATTGTGTTTACCAAATGTGGATGAACTCCAAGAGAAGATCATGGAGGAAGCTCATAGCTCCAGATACACTATCCATCCGGGTTCCACAAAGATGTATCGTGACTTGAGAGAAGTATATTGTAGCAATAGTATGAAGAGGTGTATTGCAGAGTTCGTTGCTAAGTGTCCGAATTACCAACAATTTAAGGTAGAGCACCAGAGGCCCGGTGGTATGGCCCAGAACATAGAACTTTCGGAATAGAAGTGGGAGATGATAAATATGGATTTTATTACTGGTTTACCACGGTCTCGCAGGCAGCATGATTCAATTTGGGTGATTGTTGATCGGATGACTAAATCAGCCCATTTCTTACCAGTAAATACTACCTATTCAGCAGAGGATTATGACAAATTGTATATTCAAGAGATAGTAAGACTTCATGGAGTTCCAGTGTCCATTATTTCAGATAGAGGTGCGCAATTCACCGTACACTTTTGGAAGTCTTTCTAGAAGGGTTTGGGTTCGAAGGTAAACCTTAGTACTGCTTTTCATCCTCAGACTGATGGCCAAGCAGAGCGTACGATTCATACTTTTAGAGGATATGTTGAGGGCGTGTGTGATCAATTTCAAGGGTTGTTGGGATGATCACTTACCTCTCATTGAGTTTTCTTACAACAACAGTTATCACTCTAGCATCCAAATGGCTCCTTATGAGGCCCTTTATGGGAGAAGATGTAGATCTCCTATTGGATGGTTTGAGGTTGGTGAAGCTGGGTTGATAGGACAAGACTTGGTTTATCAAGCTATGGAGAAAGGTTGAAAACAACGGAGAGTCGTCAGAAGTCCTATACAAATGTTAGGAGAAGAGATTTGGAGTTTGAGATGGATGATTGGTTTATTTGAAGATTTCACCCTTGAAGGGTGTTATGAGGTTTGGAAAGAATGGGAACCTTAGTCCCCGGTATATTGGTCCTTACAGGATATCCAAGAGGATTGATAATGTAGCTTATTAGTTGGAGCTACCGTCAGAGTTAGCAGCGGTTCATCCGGTATTTCACATTTCAATGTTGAAGAAGTGTATGGGAGATCCTTCACTTATTATACCGACTCAAAATATTGGTATTAAAGACAACCTATCTTATGAGGAGATTCCCATTCAGATACTAAATCGTCAGGTTCGCAAGTTGAGAACCAATGAGGTAGCATCAGTCAAGGTTTTATGGAGGAACCAGTTTGTTGAGGAAGCTACTTATGAGGCTGAGAAGGATATCAAGAAGAGATACCCACATCTCTTTGAGTCCGGAGAACCAAATAAAGGTTTTAATTCATTTCTTGGTACTTTTTAAGTTGAAATGTTGTGTTAATTTGCATGTTGGGTGTTTAATATGGGTGTAGATGTTTTCACCCTCATTTTCTGCTTAGAGTAATCTCATTCGATGATGAATTTTCCCAAGGGGGAGATATTGTAACACCTCGGTATTAGGAAGAGCTAAATGTAGAAAGAACTAATTTGAAAAGAGCCAAATTTAGAATTTTGCAAGTTATGCTTAAGTTGTGAGTTTTGGGTAAACTTCAAACGGCCATAACTTTCAGTACAGGATGAGTTAGGTGGCCCTTAAGATATCAAATGAAAGGTCTTTGAATCCTCTTTCCAACGCCACTGAGTTTGCTAATTTTGTGACCAAAAATAATTTCGCGACCAAAAATTTAATTCCATCTCCGCGTCTCGCCAGTGTTCTTTAAATTGGGTCTTCACTCGTTCTTATGATCAACTATCTTAACCCTCCTAAATCATTGAGAGGTCCTACATTCCAAAGAATAATTCTTGAATTCATATTTTTAATTCAAGATAGAGTTAAGAGTAAAGTTCAAGGGAGTTCTTTCGAGTCATTTTGAGAAGTCTTTTACAATCTTTTAAAACTTATTTTAAGACTTGAGTACTTGAGTATGAGGATGAGTAGAGTTGAGTTTCATTTTTCAAAATGAATATATGGGAACTAAGTATTCCCCAAGACTAAATGTTTTTAAATTTAAAATGAGGGGAAACATCGATTTCCAAAGGAGTTCATGAGGAGTTTTGAGTACTATCTCTTTTAAGAAAAATCTTTTGAGTAATAATCTCAAAGTTGAGGATGAGGAAAGGTTATTAAACATATGAGCTAAGTTATATTTTGGGAGTAGTATTGAGCACCGATATGGGGACGAGTTCAGATAACTCAAAGTCCTCATAAACCATGTAGCCAACGTGGGTAGGAAGGGTCATACTTTTTAGATGATTTCTTGTTGATTTTTAATCATAGATTAGTGGATCCACTTAGTTGAGGAGTTCTATACGCCGGCAAGGTATAGGACAGTTCTGGCAGCGTGGGCGAGACGTTGTATTATCACATAGCTCATAGTGATGGTTGTCTGTTAGAGAATCTCCCAAATAGAGTTATTTTGTATTTTTACATACAAACTGAGTTATTATTGTATTCTTAAAATCATTGAGTTGTTATCTATTGTTTTAAAAGATTTCTTTATAATGCATCTCTATTGTTGTTTTATAATGAAATGAGTTCAGTAATCCTTGAGTTGAGTTAAATTGAGTTGAGGTGAGTTGGTTTCCTTTTATCAGTACAAGCTTGCAGGTTTTGTTCAGTATTCCCCTTACATGCTCGTACATTCCATGTACTGACGCCATTTGGCCTGCATCTTTCTTGATGCAGATACAGGTAACCAGGATCATCAACCAGCGCTCCATTGATCCAGTCGAGTTCCAGAGTTGTTTGGTGAGCCTGCTTGCTTCCGGAGGATCCCTTCATTGTTTTCATTTACTTAAGTTCTATTAGGATGATCAAGGATCTTGTCCCGACATCCCTCAGAGTGTTAGAGGCTTCATACATAGATAGACAGTAGTAGTAGTTCATGAGTCTTTTTCATTTCTCTTGTTAATGTTCTAGACTTGAGTTGCCTCTTTTGGCCAGTTGAATGTTTCTTTAAACATTTTTGAGTTTACTATGTTGAGACATTTGAGTTAAAGTTGTACTTTTGAGTTTGTCTTATGTTGAGTAAGTCTTTCGCTGAGAGTTGAGCCAGGCCAAGGGTTCGCTTGGGGCCAGCAATGGTTCTTGAGTGCCGATCGCACCTAATGTGTAGGCTTGGGGCGTGACACACACAATCTACCCTGAGATCTCAAAATGCCATCACCTGATAGCTCAAATATTGTAACTCGATGTTGCCGAATTCCCTCTATGAACCGGAGAAATAAGAAATCATTACTGAAACACCCCGAATCCGAAAGACGGCACCATAGAAAAATTCAGGATTCCCAGGTGCCATCCATGAAAGCCAACCACGGCCCTTGGGTTGAACCACTGACGATAGGTGGGTCTGTGGATAGGCCACCCAAAAAAGTTATCCAGGCACGAACCGCGACTGGACCTACGGACCATTGGTGGGTCCACGGTCCGTGGTCCAGGACCCTTAGGTCCACACCAAACTCTCTGAACTTACTGACGAGTGTGCAGGATGGACCGTTGGTCAGTCCACGGTCCGTCAGTCTCGAGTGATGGGTGGTGAGGCAGCAGTTAAGGTCAGGGGTAGTTGGGACTTTTCCTAATTAATTAACTCCTATACTACGTCATTTTACCTTTCAATAAGACCCCTATATAAGTATTTTGAACCCCCAAATTAGCCCATTCACTTCATTCTTCCAAAATCACAAAAGAAGAACTCTCCAAAATATTTCTCTCTAGAAACTTTAAGAAGAAGAAGAAGAATTCAACCTAGGGTTTCAAGTCAACTCTCAATTCCTCTATTGAAGGCTAGCATTTGGATTCAAGGTATGATCGTTTTCATCAATGTATTCCTTCCATCCACGGAGTTCCTAAATTCCTCTATTTCAAAGTTAGAGTTCCACAACTAAGTTAGGGTTTTCTTCAATTATCATGGGTTCTTTTCATTATTGATTTAGATGATTGGATTATGATCTCTTATGCATGAATTGATAAAATATGATGATTTTATGATCATTTCCCCATGAACCCATGTAATCCTCATGTTTTCAAGTTATGAATCATATGATGTGGGATTTTGATCTGAAAGGAAGAGTTTTATGAAGTTAAGCATGTATTGCTAGCTTTACATGAATTTATGATGAAATCCATATCTAACCCATGTTTTCTAAGTGTTGATGATTGGAAGTGGGTTTTGAACCTCAAGAGGTAAATCATGAACTTATGCATTTTCTTATGAAATCTATGCAAATGTTTTTAAGGATGCTTTGAGAGTAAAGTATCAATGATGATGTTGTTGTTGGGTTGTTGAAAGGACATTCTCATAAACACATATAAGCATAATGTGAAAGGTTTTCTCACATAGTAATAATTCTTAGGTTGAAAGGCTTTCTCACCTAATTGAATCAAAGAGTAAGAGCTATCCTAATGAAACTAGCTTAGATTGGTTATCTTAGGATGCCTTTCCATGGATAATAAGAATAAGTAAGAAATGGCTATTCTATGGATTTATGCTAAGCACGAGAGGATATTGAAATGGAACCTTTCCCGTAAGTAGAGGCTGGGTTTCTAGAAGCAACCTTATCCCTTACCTATGTGCCCCCATAGGATGATTGTCTTAGATAGACATTAGCTATTGGATCCACTTAAGCTAGAAGTTTATGGTTCTACCTTGGAAAGTAGGACAACCCTTTTTGGTGTGGGAGACATCGGGGGATCATATTATGGCTCACATGGTCTCTATGTCGGTTAAGGCTAATCCCCCACATCAATAGTGAACTAAGGTTACTTCAAGAAGTATCTCACATGAGTTCATAGGTTTAAATCTGATGTTAGCTTGCATTGACCTTGGTTTTATGACTTATGTTTTCTAACTCTCTTATATCATGTTTTAGCTTGGTCAATTGCATGTCATGAAATGAAATGTCCCTTTTTATCATGTTTTAAATGTTTTATTCATGGCTATCATACTTGGTACATTGTTTTTTACTAACACATACTATTGCCTACATTTACCCAAATGTAGGGTCCGACAGTCAGGGTCATCAGTTTCGTGGCTAGTGGTTGAGTTCGAGATTTCTGAGCTTTGGTGAGTCCTCATGCTTCGAGGACGGAGTTTATTGTTTCACTTTCTTTCATGTATTTCTCTTTTGGACATGATGTATGGGATAGACCCAATTTCATTCTATTGTATTAGATGGCTATGATGAGATAAGTGTTTTAGACTTCCATTTTTTTTTATAAAAACTATTGGACTTGGACTATTGTTTTACTCTTATTGTTCTATTTCTTATGTTATGAAAGCTAAGTGGCTTGTATGGGGTCCTTCGAGGTTCTATAAGCCATGTTACATCTAGGGGGTACCCCTGGGTCGTGACAAACTTGGTAATCAGAGCATAAGGTGTAGAATGGTCCTAAGATGTCTCATAAGCCACGTCTAGTAGACCCTTGTTCATAAGTGTGAAGTGCGCCACATTTATGAATGAGAGGTTACATGATGTTAGGAAACTCCACTTATTTCATTACTCTTAAGTCGTGCGATAGAGTTTAACACTATAAGGTCTCTCTCCTAATCCTTATTCGATGCTCTACATGATATAGCTACTCGAAGAGCTTATGCTAGAAGGAATGTGAGGGAGAATGAGGAACAAGAAGCTCCTCCCCCAGCTCCTCAAGTTCCAGTCGATCCGTTGGCCGAGCAACTGTCTAATATGGAGTTTAGGGCTGGTTTTTAAGTGTTGGCTTAAGCGGTGATGTCCCAAGCCAATAGGGAGGTTGCGGTTCCCGCGAACCCAAACGTGGATACGACGGCTTCAAGAGTGAGGGATTTCACTAGGATAAATCCTCCAGAGTTTCATGGTTCTAAAGTTAAGGAAGATCCTCAAGAGTTTATTAATGAGGTATATAAGGTTTTGATGATCATAGGAGTGACGCCGGTGGAAAAGGTGGAGTTGGCCGCTTATCAACTAAAAGGTGTGGCTCAAATATGGTATAACCAATGGAAGGAAGGGAGACTGGAAGATGCGGGTCCTCTTGATTGGGAGAAGTTAAAAGCTTCTTTTCTTGATAGGTTCGTTCCCCTTGAGATGAGGGAAGCCAAGGTGGTTGAGTTCATTAACCTCCGACAGGGGAGTATGAGTGTGAGGGAATATGCTCTAAAGTTCACTCAATTATCGAAATATGCTCCAACAATGGTTGCCGATTTAAGGGTAAGAATGAATAAGTTCATTTCAGGTGTGTCCGAAATGGTGGTGAAAGAGTGCGGTACCGCCATGCTCATTAATGACATGGACATCTCCTGTCTCATGGTTCATGCACAACAAATTGAGGAGGAGAAACTTAAGGAAAAGTCTAGGGAGACAAAAAGGGCTAAGACCGGTGATGGTAATTTTTCTCATGCAAAATCTATTGGACATGTTCGTCCTAGATTTTGACAAAGGTTTCCGGTCAAGATTCCTCCGATGCTCCTCCTAAGTTCAATAAAGATAGGGTGTCTAACCCTAAGCCTCAAGGAGGTAATGGTAGTGGATTTTCATTGCCCAGGTCTACTTGTACTAAGTGTGGAAGGAAGCATGAGGGTAAGTGCCTAGCGGGCACGGATGGTTGCTTCGGTTGTGGTAAAAGTGGTCACAAAATGAGGGATTGCCCAATGCTTACGGCTAAAGAAAGATAGATCAAGCAAGATCGTCCTAGTGGTTCGGGTTCTAATGCTCCTAAGCAAAACCGCTTCTATGAACTTCAGACTCGTTGTGAGCAAGAGAGTTCTCCCAATGTGGTTACCTGTATGTTGAAAGTTTTTCAACCTGATGTATATGCTTTACTTGATCCCGGTGCTACTTTGTCTTTTGTGACGCCATATGTGGCTATGAGGTTTGATGTGCTTCTCGATGTGTTGTTAGATCCTTTTTATGTCTCTACTCCTGTTGGTGATTCTATTGTGGCTAAGAGGGTCTATAGAAAGTGTCCCGTTTCCTTATCCCATAGAGTTACTCTTGTTGACTTGGTAGAGCTTGATATGCTAGATTTTGATGTTATCCTTGGTATGGATTGGTTGCACTCATGTTATGCTTCTATTGATTATAGAACTCGTGTTGTCAAGTTTCAGTTTCCAAATGAGCCTGTCCTAGAGTGGAAGGGGGGTAATTCTATGCCTAAGGGTCAGTTTGTCTCTTGTCTTAAAGCTAGAAAAATGATTTCTAAATGTTGTATTACCATCTAGTTAGGGTAAGGGATGTAGATTCTGAAAGCGCTTCTCTTGAGTCAGTCCCTGTTGTTAATGAGTTTTCGGAAGTGTTCCGATATGATCTACCTGGTATTCCTCCCGAGCGGGAAATAGACTTCGGTATTGACCTTCTCCCAAATATGCAACCTATTTCTATTCCTCTTTACCATATGGCTCCGGCAGAACTTAAGAAGTTTACAGAACAATTGAAAGACTTGTTGGATAAGGGTTTCATCCGACCGAGTATCTCTCTATGGGGTGCTCCAGTTTTGTTCGTTAGGAAGAAAGATGGTTCTCTTCGTATGTGTATTGACTATCATCAGTTGAAATAGGTGACTATTAAGAATAAGTATCCTCTTCCGAGGATAGATGATTTATTTGACAAACTTCAAGGGGTAAGTTATTTCTCTAAGATTGATCTTCGATCAGGTTATCATCAATTGAGGGTGAGAGAAGATGATATTCCGAAGACGTCTTTTCGAACTCGATATGGTCATTATGAGTTTTTGGTAATGTCGTTTGGGTTGACTAATGCTCCGGCGGCATTTATGGATTTGATGAATAGGGTGTTTAGACAATACCTTAACATGTTTGTGATTGTGTTCAATGATGATATATTGATTTATTCGAGAAGTGAGGATGAGCATATTGATCATTTGAGGACCGTGTTTCAAATTCTTAAGGACCAACAACTCTTTGAAAAGTTTAGCAAATGTGAATTTTGGCTAAGGTCCATAGCTTTCCTTGGTCATATTGTTTCAAGTAAGGGTATTGAGGTAGATCCTAAGAAGACGGATGCAGTTTGGAGTTGGCCTAGACCTCTAACTCCTTCGGATATTAGAATTTTCTTGGGTTTTGCCAGTTACTATAGAAGGTTTGTTGAGGGATTTTCTTCAATTGCCTCTCCTTTGACGGCTTTGACTTAAAAGAAGGCTAACTTCATATGGTCCAAAGGTCTGAAAAGAGTTTTCAAGAGTTAAAAGATAGACTTACTTCCGCTCCGGTGTTTACCTTACCAGAAGGGACATATGGCTTTGTGGTTTATTGTGATGCCTTAAGAATTGGGTTAGGGTGTGTTCTTATGAAAAATGGGAAAGTGATTGCCTATGCCTCAAGGCAACTTAAGATTCATGAGAGGAATTATCCTACCCATGACCTTTAACTAGCGGCGGTTGTTTTTGCCTTAAAGATATGGAGGCATTATTTGTATGGTGTGCATATCGATGTGTTTACCGACAAAAGAGTTTGCAATATGCGTTTAATCAAAAAAATCTAAATCTTCGCCAAAGAAGGTGGCTTGAGTTATTGAAATATTATGAAATGAGTGTTCTTTATCACCCCGGTAAAGCTAATGTGGTAGAGGATGCTCTTAATCGATTGTTTGTGGGTAGTGTGGCTCATATTGAAGAAGAAAAGAAAGAGTTGGTTAGAGATGTTCATAGATTGGACCGATTGGGTGTGCAGTTAGTGGACTCTACCAAGGGTGGTGTTATGGTTCACAATGGTTCCGAATCATCTTTAGTGGCGGATGTGAAAGCTAACCAGAGTCTTGATCCAGTTTTGGTCAACTTAAAAGAAGCGGTGCTTAAGAAATCCGTTGAGGCTTTCTCCCAAGGGTGAGATGGGGTACTTAGATATCAAGGTCGTTTGTGTGTTCCGAGTGTTGATGACTTGAGGGAACAAATTTTGACAGAAGCCCATAGTTCACGGTATTCCATTCACCCGGGAGCCACCAAGATGTACTGTGATTTGCGGGAGGTCTATTGGTGGAATGGAATGAAGAAGGATATTGCGGGATTTGTGGCTAAGTGTCCAAATTGCCAACAAGTGAATGTTGAGCATAAAAAACTGGGAGGTTTATCCCAACACATTAGCATTCCTATTTGGAAGTGGAAAGACTTGAATATGGACTTTATTGTTGGTTTGCCTCGCACCCGGCGACAACATGAATCGATTTGGGTTATAGTAGATCAGATGACGAAATCGGCTCATTTCCTTCCCATCAAGGTTTCCTATTCGGCGGAGAACTATGCCAAGATGTACTTGAGAGAAATGGTAAAGTTGCATGGAGTGCCTTTGTCCATTAATTCCAATCGTGGTACCCAATTCACTTCTCAGTTTTTGAAGTCATTCCAAAAGGGCCTTGGCACTACGGTTATGCTTAGTACGACCTTTCATCCCCAAACCGATGGGAAAGCGGACCGTACTATACAAACTTTGGAAGACATGTTGAGAGCTCGTGTGATTGACTTTAAGGGTAATTGGGATGACCATTTTCCATTGATTGAGTTTGCTTATAATAATAGTTATCACTCTAGTATTGGTATGGCTCCATTTGAGGCCTTATATGGTAGGAGGCGTAGATCTCCTATAGGTTGGTTTGACGTGGGCGAAGTTTCCCTAATAGGTCCCGAATTGGTACATGAGGCCATAGAGAAAGTTTGACTTATTAGAGAAAGGTTGAAAATGACTCAAAATTGGCATAAGTCATATGCCGATGTGAGAATAAGGGATCTTGAGTTTGACATTCATGATTGGGTTTACTTGAAAATCTCACCCATGAAGGGTTTAATGAATTTATGTAAGAAAGGAAAGCTTAGTCCCCAATATGCAGGCCCATATCAAATTTTGAGGCGTGTTGGTAAGGTTGCTTATGAGCTAGATTTACCAAATGAGTTGGCATCGGTGCATCGGATTTTCCATGTCTCTATGTTGAAGAAATGTGCTGGTGATACGACATCTATAGTTCCTTTAGAAGGTTTGGGAGTTGATGAAAATCTTTCTTATGAGGAAGTTTCAGTTGAGATTTTAGACCTGCAAGTCAAGAAGTTGAGAAATAAAGAAGTAGCTTCCATGAAAGTGTTGTGGAGGAATCAATTGATTGAGGGTGCTACTTGGGAGGCCGAGGCTGATATGATGTCCCGATATCCTCATCTCTTTCCTTCTACTCCTACTCTAGCTTGAGGTAATGAGTTCCTCTTGGTTTGTTCTTTATTTTAGAGTCGTGTTTATTATGTGTTTCCATGATTTCATTATGTTATGCATGTTCATAAAAAACTTGTGTTTTGAAAGAAAATAAGTTTATGTGAGTGATTTTCCTCATATTATTGTGCATTGAGTATGAGTTACCTATAGACTTCATGAGATGAATTGATGAACATGCTTTATCTATGATTTTTGAGAACGAATCGCATATGGGCTCCATGAGATTGTGTTGAGCATGCTTTTAGATTGGAGAAGGTAGTTCCTCCTTGAACATGAATAATTTTGAAATTTCATGCATAATGGGTTGGTAGATGTAGTTCCTACTTCCTTATGATGCATTGAGTATGTTTAACTTGGAGTTAATGTTTCCTACTTGATTTGTGCATTGCATGAATGATGGGTTGTTAGACTTAGTTTCACCTCTCTTATGATGTTTTGAGAACGTCCTAGCTTGCAGTCAATTGTTCCTCCTTGGTTATGTGCATTTAGATGAAGTTGTATTGTAGGTTGGGTTGTTAGTTCCTCTCCTACTCTTTTAGTACCAGCTTAAATCTCATTCGAGGACGAATGGTCCCAAGGGGGAGATATTGAAACACCCCGAATCCGAAAGAGCGCACCATAGAAAAATTAAGGATTCCCAGGTGCCATCCACGAAAGACAACCACAGACCGTAGGTGGGTCCGTGGATAGGCCACCCAAAAAAGTTATCCAGGCAAGAACCACGACTGGAATTACGGACCGTTGGTAGGTCCACGGTCCGTGGTCCAGGAGTCATAGGTCCAGGCCAAACTCTCTGAACTTACTGATGAGGGTGCAGGACGGACCGTTCGTCAGACCACGGTCTGTTACTCTCTAGTCGTGGGTGGTGATGCATCAGTTAAGGTCGGGGGTAGTTGGGTCTTTTCCTAATTAATTAAATCCTATAATACGTCGTTTTACCCTTCACTAAGACCCCTATATAAGTATTTTCAACCCTCAAATTAGCCCATTCACTTCATTCTTCCAAAATCACAGAAGAAGAACTCTCCAAAATATTTCTCTCTCTAGAAACTTGAAGAAGAAGAAGAATTCAACCTAGGGTTTCAAGTCAACTCTCAATTCCTCCATTGAAGGCTAGAATTTGGATTCAAGGTATGATAGTTTTAGTCCATAGATTTCTTCCATCCATGGAGTTCCGAAATTCCTCTATTTCAAAGTTAGAATTCCCCAATTGAGTTAGGGTTTTCTTCAATTATCATGGGTTCTTTTCATAATTGATTTCGATGATTGGATTATGATCACTTATGTATGAATTGATGAAATATGATGATTTTATGTTGATATCCCCAGGAACCCATGTAATCCCCATGTTTTCAAGTTATGAATCATATGATGTGGGATTTTGATCTTAAAGGAAGAGTTTTATGAAATTAAGCATGTATTGCTAGCTTTACATGAATTTATGATGAAATCCATATCTAACCCATGTTTTCTAAGTGTTGATGATTGAAACTGGGTTTTGAACCTCAAGAGATAAATCATGGACTTATGCATTTTCTTATGAAATCTATGCAAATATTTTAAGGATGCTTTGAGAGTAAAGTATCAATGATGATGTTGTTTTTGTGTTGTTGAAATGCCATTCTCATTAACACATATAAGCATGATGTGAAAGGTTTTGTCACATAGTAAGTATTCTTAGGTTGAAAGGCTTTCTCACCTCATTGAATCAAAGAGTAAGAGCTATCCTAATGAAACTAGCTTGGATTGGTTATCCTAGGATGCCTTTCCATGGATAATAAGAACAAGTAAGAAATGAATATTCTGTGG
Source organism: Solanum etuberosum (assembly GCA_029582245.1). Classification (NCBI taxonomy): domain Eukaryota; kingdom Viridiplantae; phylum Streptophyta; class Magnoliopsida; order Solanales; family Solanaceae; genus Solanum; species Solanum etuberosum. The sequence continues at coordinate 15,881 of JAJONR010004032.1, read as the reverse complement.
GATTTATGCTTAGCACCGAGAGGATATTGATATGGAAGCTCTCCCATTAGTAGAGGTCGGGTTTCTAGAAGCAATCTCCTTATCCCTTACCTATGTGCCCCCATAGGATGATTGTCTTAGATAGACATTAGCTAGTGGATCCACTGAAGCTAGAAGTTCATGGTTCTACCTTGGCAAGTAGGACAACCCTTTTCGGTGTGAGAGACACTGTGGGTTCATGTTATAGCTCACATGGTCTTTATGTTGGTTAAGGCTAATCCCCCACATCAATAATGAAATAAGGTTACTTCAAGAAGTATCTCACATGAGTTCAAAGGTTTAAAGATGATGTTAGCTTGCATTGACCTTGGTTTTATGACTTATGTTTTCTAACTCTCTTATATCACGTTTTAGCTTGGTCAATTGCATGTCATGAAATGAAATTCCCCTTTTTAGCATGTTTTAAATGTTTTATGCATGGCTATCATACTTGGTACATTGTTTTGTACTAACACATACTCTTGCCTACATTTCCCCAAATATAGGGTCCGACAGTCAGGGTCATCAGTTTCGTGGCTAGTGGTTGAGTTCGAGGTTTCCGAGCTTTGGTGAGTCCTCATGCTTTGAGGATGGAGTTTATTGTTTCACTTTCTTTCATGTATTTCTCTTTTGGACATGATGTATGGGCTAGGCCCAATTTCATTCTATTATATTAGATGGCTATGAAGAGACAAGTATTTTAGACTTCCGCTTTTCTTTTATAAAAACTATTGGACTTGGACTATTGTTTTACTCTTATTGTTCTATTTCTTATGTTATGAAAGCTAAGTGGCTTGTATGGGGTTCTTCGGGACCATGTTACATCTAGGGGGTACCCCTGGGTCGTGACAATCATATTGTCTTTCTTTTACCAATGTCACTAGTGAAGACTCGACCGCATTGAATACCACAACACCACTATCCTCAGAATCCATAAGTCGGACTACCAGGCTGACTAGTTTGTGGACATCTCTGGCCACTTCACAGTGAGTAGGTGACATATATACCAAGCCACCTATAGATAGTGGACTGAGAGCATCTTCTAGAGTGTTACTTTTACCTGGATGGTAGAGAATATCGACATCGTAGTCCTTCAAAAATTCTAGCCACCTCCTGTGTCTGAGGTTCAATTCATTTTGATTAAATAAATATCGAAGGGTCTTATGATCTGTAAAATATCAATATGTACTCCATATAGATAGTGGCGCCATATTTTAAGAGCAAATACCATAGGTGCAAGTTCTAAATCGTGAGTGGGATAATTTTGTTCATGCTTCTTAAATTGTCCCGAGGCATATGCTATAATGCCTTCTAGTAATGCTAGTACCAACGTTTTAGTCAATATATCTTCTGAAAGTCCACCCTGATGCTTCTCCGAAAACCACATGGCCTAAAAAGGCTACTGAGTTCATCCAAAATTCACACTTAGAAAATTTAGCATATAATTGGTGTTCTCTGAGTATTTGTAGCACTGACCTAAAATGATTTGCATGCTCTGCTTCATCACATAATTACACAAGAATGTCATCTGTAAATACAATCACATACATATCAATGAAGGGCTTGAAAATTATATTCATCATATCCATGAAGGATGCTAGGGCATTTGTCAACCCAAATGACATAACAAGGAACTCGAAGTGTGCATATCTTGTCAGCAAAGGTGTCTTGGAAATGTCTGCTTTGCGTATCCTTAGCGGGTGATAGTCGAACCTTCAATCGATCTTTGAAAAAAATCTAGCTCCCTATAACTGATCAAATAAATCATATATTCGAGGGAGAGGATACTTATCCTTTCTTGCCGCTTTATTCAGCTGCTTGTAATCTATACACATTCACAATGTACCATTTTTCTTACGTACAAATAACACTTGTGCACCCCAAGGAGATATACATGGTCAGATAAAACCTTTATTAAGAAAGTCTTTCAATTGCTCTTTTAACTCCTTCAACTTTGCAAGTGCCATTCTATAAAGTGGAACTGCTATTGGCTGAATATCGAGTTCCACATCAATACCAAAGTCAATTTCTCTAACGGGGTGTAATCCTGGAAGTTCCTCAGGAAAAACATCAGGATATTCATTCACCACTGGTAGTGACTAAAGAGTCAACATAGGCTTCTTAGCCTCAAGGTCTCTTGATCGAGCCAGGTGATATAAACACCTTTTTGCAATAAGCTTTTGTGCCTTAAGAAAAGAAAAATATTTTCCTCTAGGCATCATAACATTACCCTTCCACTTTAGGACTGGCTCTCCTGGAAAATGGAATCAGGTAATCTTGTGTCGGTAATAAATAGTAGAATAACAACAAGATAACCAATCCATGCCCATGATATCATCAAATTCGACCATTTTAGTTCAATCAAGATAGCTAATATATCCCGGCCACATATTTTCACTATAAAATCATAATAGACCCGCCTAGCTATGATAGACTCTCCTACTGGAGTCGATACTACAAATGGTTCACATAACACCTTTAGCTGTAGTATAAACTTTTTAGCAACAAATGGAGTAATATATGATAGAGTAGCTCCTGGGTCTATAAAAGCATATACATCGTACGATAAAATAGATAAAGTACATGTGACTACCTTCGGGGACGCCTCTAAGACTTGTCAACCGGCTAGTCCATACATACATGTCATGACCCAAGGTAGCCTCTAGGTGTAACATGGCGTATAGGACCCTCAAGAGGCCCCATACAAGCCACTTAGCATTCATCATACAAGAAATAGAATAAAAGAGATAAAGAGCAGCATTTCAAGTCCAAAAGTTTTATAAAAGTAAAGCGGAAGTCTAAAACATTGCCTCAAAGCCATCTAGTACATAAGAATGAATCTGGGCGTAGCCCATACATCATGTTCCAAACTGTAAGAAGGAAAATTGAAAATAATAAAATTCCATCCTCGAAGCATGAGGACTCACAAAAGCTTGAAATATACTCAACAAACTTTAGCAATGAAACTGGGAACCCTAACTGTCGGACCCTACATTTGGGAAAATGTAGGCAAGAGTATGCGTTAGTACAAAATATGTACCAAGTATGATAGTCATGCATAAAACATATGTAGTCATGTGAAAAGGGACATTTTCATAAGCATGCAATGATCAAGCTACAACATGAATCTTGAATGTTAGAAACATAAGGCATAAAACATGATCAATGCAAGTGAACATCATCTTAAATCATATGTAAGATACTTTTTGAAGTAACCTTAGTTCATCATAACTTACTTGTGGGAAGTAGCCTTAACCGACATATAAGACCATCTGAGCTATCAACATGGAATCCGGTGTCTCCCACACTGAAAAGGGGTATCCTACTTGCCTAGGTAAGGACCATGAACTTCTAGCTTATGTGGATCCACTAGCTAATGTCTATCTAGACAATCCTATGTTGGCACATAGTTTATGGGACATAGGTAATCACCACTTGTCCACTCGGTACTAAGCTTAACTTCCACAGAATAGTTCTTAATCATATTCATCTTAGCTCTTAAAGGAACATGGGTAATAGCCTCTTGTCCTTACATCATGTGACATGGCTAGTCGCCTCTTGTCATTTCAATTAGAGAGCATGGGTAATCGCCTCTGGCCTCAATATTAGAATAGTTCCTTAACTTTTGTTCATTTTAGATGAGAAGACCTTTCAACCCTAAGAACCCTTATTATGTGAGAATGTGAGAAAACCTTTCACAATCATGCTTTCATATGTATATGAGAAATCCTTTCAACAAAACAACAACAAAAAAATCATCATTGATACTTCAATCTCAAAGTATCCTTAAAACATTTACATAAATTTCATAAGAACATGCTTGATTTCATAAACTCTTTTTTCATAATCGAAAACCCACATCATATAATCATAACTTGCAAAACATGGAAATTACATGGGTTCATGGGGAATCATCATAAAAACATGAGATTAACCCAATTCATGCATAAAAGATCATAAATCAATCAATAAAATCAATAATTAAGAGAACCCATAACATGGAAGAAAAACCCTAACTCAATTGGGGATTTCTAACTTTGAAAATTGGAGAAGTTGGGAACTCCATGAATGAAAGGAATCCATGGATGGAAACTCTCATACCTCAATGCCAATTGCTTAACTTCAATGGAGGAATTGGAGATTTGACTTGAAACCCTAGGTTGAACCCTTCTTCTTCAAGCTTTTCTAGAGAGAGAAATATTTTGGAGAAGAAGACTTGTTCTTCTTTTGTAAATTTGAGAGAATGAATTGAAAGGGTTGATTTCGGGGTTAAAATCACTTATATAAGGGTTCTAGGTATGGTCATAATGACATAGTATCAAGATAAAAAAAAAATAGGAAAAGACCCAACTCACCCTGACTTACTGCTGACGCAAACCCCCAGATCGAGGCCCTCACGAGCCGTCTCAGGGTCCACGAGACGTCTGGAAAGTCATAACCCTAGACTAGATTCTTAGGAAGGATCCTTTAACCCTTGTCCCACCTCACGACCAGCTTTAGGGGTCATTTGGCCCTTCACGACCCGTCTGGAGGTCAGTGAGAAGGGGCTGGCCTTGGGGTGGGTTCTGCCTCCCTTCAACGGCCACCACTATGGGGCGTGAGGCTCACCACGAGCCGTCTAAGGGCTCGTGGGAGGGGAGCCCCTCTTATCCAAGCACTAGAAGGCTACACGAGTACCACCACGAGCTGTGGTGCCCTTCACGGCCCGTCAAGGGCTCCATAAAGGGTTCCATGGCTCAGTTATGGGCTGGTGACCTCCCACTTAGCCTCTTTTTTAGACATCTAAATTACGAGGTGTTACAATACAGATCGGGCTGACGCTCGAACTGGTTCTTCTACCTATACCAAATCCTCTATTTGATAGTGCTTGAGGACTGGGGGAAGAAGAAGACGTTGATGATGAAGAGGCTACTACAGACCTTGTAGGCTGTGATCTATCACCCTTATTTCTATCTCTGAGTTGCGGGAAATATCTTACCATATAGGCAGGTGGGCGGGGGTGCCACTCTTGGACACCGATGAGGTACTTCCCATGGATCCCCTTTTTCACCCTCTTTTGATTAGGCAGGCTTCCACCTCCAGGAGTAAGAAGAGGAAGACGGACGGGGCCGGTAGCAGTCAAGCGGCTGTTGAGGGGGATGACGAAGGAGGGGAAGATAATGAGGGTGACGACACTCTCCCTACCCAGTCCCAGTCCCCACTATAAGGTGCTTGCGTGGAGGAGGACCTGGCGGCCGTCCGGAGGAGATTGGGAAGCTCCTATTTTAGCGCCTCGACTTCAGTTCCATCCTCCACTACTGTCGAGGTTGAGATGCTCCGCCGCCAGTTGCGACATGAGAGGAGGAAGAGTATAGAGAGGGATTGTTTGATGGCCCGAATGTGGAAAACCATTAAGGTCATCTTATCTTGTGTTTCCCCCCCAGAGGGAGCTACCCTGACTCAAGTCGGGAGACTATCGGGAGTTCCCTTGGTTGAACGAGGCATGGTCTGGCGTGATAGCCGCGGAGGACCTGGAGTCTGGTAGTGACACTTCCCATTTCCAGGGACCTCTATTTTGTTTTTCCCCTCTTGGGCATGTAATGAACAATATTTCATTTTCTCTTATTGTTTTTCCTTACGTTTTTGTAAGCACACGGATGCTGGTTTTTGCTGTTTTTCACAGCCAATATTTAAATGCTAGGTGATTATGACTTCTTGTTCTATTGCTGAGTACTGATTGAATTGCAGGGATTAACCCATGCATGATTCGGGGTCCATATGTGTGACTAGGGGAAAAACAGGGAGACAGGGCAGAGACTCTGTCTCGCCCTGTCCCGCTCTGGCGGGGGACTTCATGCTCTGGCGGTCTCGCCTTGGAGGGAATGATCCCGCCCCAGCGGCTCCGACAGAACCAATCCCCAGGTCAACAATTTCCTGGGGTTCTTCCCGCTTCTAGCATTTTTCATCGACTCCTAGGGCCATAACTAGGCATTTAGGATAATCCTCTTAGCAAGGATAGTCATCGTCCTCCCCGAGTCAACCCAATGGTAAACACTCCAGAATCCCTTCCCACTACTCTAACACAACAAACATGCACATCCTAAGAGTGTTCTGAGCACTCACATGGTTTATAATCGGTTTCAACACACATCCAGATTTCATTTACGAATCACATCATAGTTTATCTAGACCTTTGCACCAAACCCAGTGATGACTCTCTTTCCGACTACAATTTTATGAGCTACAACAATCATAGCCCGCCTAATTTCGAACATTTGGGCTAGCATATTGCACACATCAAAATCTAGACAAGCAACCTTGTGCACATAATCACATCATAGCATCCAAGTAAATGCATTTACACACCAAAAAATATTCAGACAATAATATGCACACATTCACGGTTCCAAGCTACATCACACAGGCAAGTCAAATTTATTGATTAATTCGCTCCATAGATGACCATTAACTGATCATCCATGCATTTATACAGCCTCTAAGGCCAGATACCAATTGGAACCTTCCTGGTTCCAATTTACCTTGCTTGTGTCCCTTCAGCCGTGACTACGGCATCCAGTTCACTTTGTTGAGATACCAATTGGAATCTGAAGATATCAATTGGACTCAAATCATACCATAAGTGACAACTCGCACGAAAGGAGAGAAGAAACGGAATGACTTCCTAGAATGCTTCATAGCTTCCTGAAGATTAGATATGGACGTCAACACACCAATCCGCAGGAGTCTAGTCCATATTTGCTCTTGTAATGGGAGACCGGTAACCTAGGCTCTGATACCAATTTGTCACGACCCAACCCATCGGGCTGTGCGGGAACCTACTCTAGCACCTAAGTAGGAGAACCCTCAATTCCCAAATGTCTAATCATGCGGAAAATTAAGAAAACTGGAGATAAAAGGAAATTCATGGAATTTTTATAGCTTAAGGAGTTTTTAAACATCCAACATAAAAATATAAATAAACAACACCCCCAGGGATCTAGTCTAAACAGGTACAAGAGCTTCTAAGATTACAAGGTATAAACATAATAACAATTGACGCAACTCCCACCACATGGAAGGAAAAATCAGAGTTGTTGGAGATTGTCTTCGTCTTCACCTATGAAACATCAATGACCCTGCAACCAGACTATGCCAAAAAGGCATAGCAAGAGTAGTATGAATCCCCTAGCCAGACTATATCTTAGAGAAGTTTCCGGATGTAACCACTACCAACCCGGCCAACCACTCACGACATACTCTTACTTCTTCCACATCACCGCTCAACCCTTGATCCTTTAGTACATTCTATCAAGGCTCGCTAACCGTTTCAATATGAATCCCCCCTGCCAAGGTAATACCTAGCTCCTTAACTTTTATGACGTGAACACCACCTCACTTCTCAACTTTTAAGAACACGGACAACCCCCTAACATACCCGATGGCAACACTTGGACCCTTAGTCTCCACTTACCACACCACATTCCAATTGGCGTGACGAGATATATAACAAGTTAACACGACACAGTAAACACACATATACAGAACGCATAATTCAATTATCATTTAGGAGCACCATACTAATTCCCAACATCTGTGGCAGGTAGATATGAACATAGTAATCACCTATGGTTCTCTCATGGTACCCACACCCAAACTGTTAGTGTGTCGGAACGTGACACCTGATCCAATATATGTGTGTCGAAACGTGACACCCGATCCAATATATGTGTCGGAATGTAACACCCGATCCAATATATGTGTCAGAACGTGACACCCGATCCAATATATGTGTCGGAATGTGACACCTGATCCAGTCAACATAACCACAATCATAATCACACCCATAGTGAACAGTTCACATAGTCACACAATCAAGTAACAAGTTCATGGCATGTAATTATACATACTTAGTCGTTTCACCGAGTTCGATTCATAATCCTTTATTCACATACACACATGCATACAATGAAGCCAATATCCAACATATATCACATAAATAGGAAATCAAACCATCACCTACCCCTAGTTCACAAGACGGGGCATCACCCTACGGTACACATCTTATGTAACAACTAGGAATACAGGTACAATTATCCCTTTTTTGGTGCACGAAGGCCTACGCATTAATTCTATCATCAATTAATAATATACTATGCAGTGAACACAGATTTAAGACTACTCAATTAATAAACCCAGCCTACCTGGGTGCTAAGAAGTCGCAGAGGGATTGTAGCTCCAATCCTGGCTTCCGAACGACGAGACGGTGGATTTTGGCTGGGAATCCACAAGCTATCATCAACCTTGTGCTAGAATCTCTTTCTCCTTCCTTCCCAAGCCTAGAGCAGCCTTTTGAGGGTTTCTCGGGTGATCCTCGCATATTTTTGGTGTTTTGGGAAAAAGGAGAAAATAAGACTTCGCGTCATTTAAGTTCTTCCCCGACCATCCCGTTCTGGTGCTCCCTGTCCAGTTGGAGCGCCGCCGCCCTAGCGACATCTGTCCCACTCTGGCAGGATGATGGGCCCAGTTCTCCTGATATTTTTTCTTTCCTAAATAATGACGGTTTGGGTCATTAAGATAGATTCTAATTTACCCCTTATTCACCCCCGAACAACTAGCGAAGGTATAAGTACGAGCCCTTTTTAGAGTACTTCTAAACTAACGAACCGGCCCGTTACGGAACCACAAAGGATGGTGGTTTCCTATTTTTAGCACGAAAGGGGTCTTTTCTTAGGGGACCGACTATGGAGTTGAAACAACACACGAAGACAGAGAGGCGCGTCTAACTGTATAGCCTGCCCCGCCAGAGCAACATGGTTACCGCTGAGGTGGGGCCACTGTGGCGGGGATACTCCCACTGTAGTGGGGAATCAAATTCAGTAAGTAGGGGAAAAAAGAAAAGTTTTCCCCATTTCCTCCTAAACTCACCCCAAAACTCAAAAACGCTATCAATTGCTTCTCTCCAAACATCAATTTTTTTGTAATAATCTTGTTCCCTACTCCGAATACTTCATTACTTACTTAACTATGATTGCATGACTCTAATCGATTGGGTAGAATGGCCTTGGGGTAGTTTTTCAAAATTATGAATATAGGTTTCTTGATTTTCTAGAAAAACGTAGCATGGACACTCCCCTTACGTTCACAACGTCTCCACAACGTTCTGAGCTTAAGGATTTCATGAAAATAAGGTCAAAACGATTCCGAAATGGCTGGGGGAAGTTGAATAGTTTCTTGGTGTAAAACTTGGATTCGGACATCATTTAGGGGTTATTTTGCTAGAATAGTTGCATATTTAGGTACTAGGGTACTTTATAGACTTTGATCTGCTGAAAATCTGTTTAAAATGAGGTTTTTGGGGATGAAGGGGCGCCATGATCGCGCCTGAAGTTCGTCCTAGATGAAGTCCGCTCTAGTGGCCTCCATTCCACTGTAGCGGCCTCCATTCCACTGTAGCGGCCTCCTTCATCCCGTTGTGGTGGGATCCTGGCCGCTCTGGCGGGATCTGGTGGGACAGTGGCCTCTTGCCACTTTAAAAATATAAAATTTTCTTTTCCCCCAGCCAAATATTTTCTAATCCCATGGAGTTCTAACGTGAACATATTATAAATTTTGCAGACTTGTCTACTATGGCTAGAGTTAACTAGGAAAATCTGCCCTTCGTTTGGTTTCCCGATGCAGCAAGTCAGGAGATACACCATGATCACCGGAACACCAAATTCTGTTGCGAGAGGGCTTTTCAATTATTAGGCTTAGCGGAGAGAGCGCCCGCCTTCCATGCCCGGCTGATGGAGTTTGGGCTGGCTTAAGGATACACTGGTTGCACCTGCACGCCGGGATCGAATTTACTGGGCTACTACTGAGGGCATCACCAGTACTCACTGGTCATCGGATGCCAAGTGGTGGCTGCACTTGGTTTCTATGAGGATCGGCCCGTCGGGAAACCGTACCGACGTGACTTTCCCAGGGACCTAGTGGTGGCTTGCGCTATACAAGGAATTAGACTGAACGTGGGCGTATAGATCATTTCTGAGTGGAAGATGTTCTACCAGGGTAACACGAAGGCATTCTTCCTACCTGGACTGGTGACAGCGATATGCAAGCGGGCGGGGGTGCCACTCTTGGACACCGATGAGGTACTTCCCATGGATCCCCTTTTTCACCCTCTTTTGATTAGGCAGGCTTCCACCTTCGGGAGTAAGAAGAGGAAGACGGACGGGGCCGGTAGTACTCAAGAGGCTGCTGAGGCGGATGACGAAAGAGGGAAAGATAATGAGGGTGACGACACTCTCCCTACCTAGTCCCAACCCCCACTATCAGGTGCTCGCGTGGAAGAGAACTTGGCGGCCGTCCGGAGGATATTGGGAAGCTCCTATTCTAGCGCCTCGACTTCAGTTCCATCCTCCACTGTTGTCGAGGTTGAAATTCTCCATCGCCAGTTGTGACATGAGAGGAGGAAGAGTATAGAGAGGGATCGTCTGATGGCCCGAATGTGGAAGACCATTAAGTTCATCTTCTCTTGCGTTGCCCCCAGAGGGAGCTTCCCCGACTCGAGCCGGGAGACTATCGGGAGTTCCCTTGGTCGAACGAGGCATGGTCTGGCATGATAACCCCGGAGGACCTGGAGTCCGACAGTTACACTTTCCATTCACAAGACCTTGATTTGGTTTTGCCCCTCTTCGGCATGGATGGATTGTAGGTCCAATACTGGTTTACGAACGACGAGACGATGGATTTTGGCCGGGAATCTGCAAGCTATCATCAGCCTTGCGCTAGAATCTCTTTCTCCTTTCTTCCCTAGCCTAGAGCAGCCTTTTGAGGGTTTCTAGGGTGATCCTCGCCTCTTTTTGGTGTTTTGGGAAAAAGGAGAAAATAAGACTTTGCGTCATTTAAGTTCTGCCCCGACCATCCCACTCTGGCGCTCCCTGTCCCGCTGGAGCACCGCCGCCCTAGCGGCATCTGTCCCGCTCTGACGGGATGATGGGCCCTGTTCTCCCAAAGTTTTTCCTTTCCTAAATAACGACGGTTCGGGTCGTTACATTTGAAGAAGTGTATGAGCGATCCTTCACTTATTATACCGACTGAAAATATTAGTATTAAGGATAGCCTGTCTTACGAGGAGATTCCTGTTCAGATTCTAGATCGTCAGGTTCGCAAGTTGAGGACCAAGGAGTTAGCATCAGTCAAGGTCTTATGGAGGAATCAGTTTGTTGAGGAAGCTACTTGAGAGGCTGAGGAGGATATGAAGAAGAGATATCCACATCTCTTTTAGCCCGGAGAAATTCCCAATGAAGGTACTAATTCTTTTCTTAGTACTTTTTTAAAGTTCAAATGTTGTGTTAAATTTCATGTTGAGTGTTTGAGTTGGGTGTTAGATGCTTCCACCCTTAGTTTTACTTTAGAGTGATCTCATTCGAGGAAGAATGTTCCCAAGGGGGATATATTGTAACATCCCGCCTTAGAAAGTGCTAAATTTAGAAAGCACTAAATTGAAAATAGCTAAATCTTAATTTTTTCAAGGTATGCTTAAGTTGTGAGTTTTGCATCAACTTCAAACGAACATAACTTTCAGTATATGATGATTTCGATGGCCCATAAGATATCAAATGAAAGGTCTTGGAATTCTCTTTCCAACGCCACCGAGTTTGCTAAGTTTCGAGCTTGTATGAGGGAGATATATCCGTTTGAAGTCAGGCAATCCAGTTTAGGAAAGTTACCCAAAAATATGAGGGGTATTTTGGTCTTTTCCTCACCCAATCAGATTAATTCATTTCTAGTAAGGTTTTAGGGGTCTAAACTGATTTGGTTCAGTTTTACAATCTTAATTCACGCTTAGGGTTTTAAAAAAGAGTTAAAGAAAAGAAAAGAGGAGAAAGGAGAGAAGATTCAAGACGTTCATCGAAATTTCTTGCGGATCGAAGGTTGTTTCACCAAGGGTTTAATCCCTAAGAGGTATGTGAGTTCTCATAGTGTTAGGTTCGTTCACCCACACGCCAATCATGTGATTTTATTGTAAATTCATTCTCAAAGTTGAAGGATTTGAGTTATTGATGAGGTTTCTTGAAATTTCATTTGTAATCTTGATTGTTGGGGTTTTGATGAATTCTTGAGATGAATATTAGTGATTTGAGGGCTGTTTTGAGTAGATTATCATGTATTTATGTTGGGTATTGGAATTTAAGTGAGTTGGGAAGAAACCATTCGATTCTAGGTGAATTAGGGTCAGAAAACGAGAAAGAAAATTCGTCGGGGAGTTCTGGGCAGAGGCTGGTGCGCCGCCCCAACTAGTGTGCCACCCCAACTAGTGCGCCAGAATATAGGTTCTGTAGTTCAGGGGCTGGCGCCAGTTAGTGCGCCCGTCATTTGACCCGTCTGAGTTCTTTCAAAGGGTACCTTTACTCCCTATTGATTCTAACTACTGTAAACTACATCTAAACATCGAGAGACCGTTCATAATGTGAATCATAACCCTTGAATCCATAATTCAAATTCAAGGTAGAGCTAAGAGTAAAGTCTTGAGAGTTCTTTCGAATCTTTTTTTTTAGAAGTCTTTTAAAATCATTTAAACTGTTTTAAGACTTGAGTACTTGAGTTGAGGAAGAGTAAAGTTGAGTTTCATTTTTTTCAAAATGATATATGGAAACTAAGTATTCCCAACAGTAAATATTTTTACATTTAAGAAGAGAGGAAGCACCGATTTCCAAAAGAGTTCATGAAGAGTTTTGAGTACTATATCTTTTAAGAGAAACCTTATGAGTAATAATCTGAAAGATGAGGATGAGGAAATATTTTTTAAAAAAAAACATATGAGCTAAGTTATATTTTGGGAGTAGTATTGAGCACCGATATGGGGGAGAGTTCAAACAACTCACAACCCCCATAAACCATGTAGCCAATGTGGGTAGAAAGGGTCATACTTTTTAGATGATTCCTTATTGCTTTTTAAGCATAGCTTAGTGGATCCACTTAGTTGAGGAGTTCTATACCCCGGCAAGGTATATGACAGTTCTTGCAGCATGGGTGAGACGCAGTGTCATCACATAGCTCATAATGATGGTTGTCGGTTAGAGAATCTCCCAAACAGAGTTTATTTTATATTTTTACATACAAACTGAGTTATATTGTATTTTCCAATACATTGAGTTTTTATCTACTGTTTTAAAAGCTTTTATTTATATCACATTATTGTTATTGCTTTTATATTGAAATGAGTTGAGATTGAGTTGTGGTTGAGTTCAGTTGAGACGAGGTAAGTTTTTTCTTCAGTTCCAGTTCAAGCTTATGTCATGTTTTAGTTTTCCCCTTGCATGCTCGTACATTTCATGTACAGACACCATTTGGCCTGCATCTTTCATGATGCAGATACAGGTAATCCAGTTGCGTTCCAGAGTTGTTTGGTGAGCCTCCTTGCTTCCGGAGGATTCCTCATTTATGTTTTATCATTTCAGTTTTGTTATTAGGATGTTGTGGGTCTTTTCTCGACATCCATCTCAGTTAGTAGAGGCTTCACAGATAGATAAACAGTAGTAGTTCATGAATCTTGTTCATTTCAGTTGTTATGTTCTAGACTTGAGTTGCTCTTGAGGCCAATTTGAATGTTTTATTTCTAAAATATTCTGAGAGTATCTTTTGAGGCAGTTGAGTAAAGTTTATCTTTTGAGTTTATTCTATGTTGAGTAAGTCTTCCGCTGAGAGTTGAGCCAGGCCAAGGGTTCGCTTGGGACCAACAATGATTTTCGAATGCCGGCCACGTCCAGGGTGTAGGCTCGGGGTGTGACAATATGAAACTTTCTAGAGAAACTTTTTTCACAAAGTTATAAATCAGATAATGGGTAAAAAATCATTTTTACTCCCAACTTAGCTTTAAAATCAAACTCTCCCTCAACTTTAAACAATAATCAAACTCTCTCGAAAACCCTAGCACCGAAGCAAACATCTTCTATCATCATCATTGGCAACGAAGGTGAAATATTTGAATGAACCTGAGAACCCAACCAAATCTTGCAAAGCTAGGGGTTTGGATATCAGAGCTCATTTCAAGAATACTAGAGAAACAACGCATGCCCTTAGGAAGATCCCTCAATTTCGGAAGTTGTTTATAAGGAAATTTTGGATTTCTAAAAAAAAAAACTCTCTTTTATCTTATGCATTGTCCATTTTACCCTTGTTATATCACATATATGTAATACTTTTTTATATTATATATAATTTGTTTTTTAACCTAAGTATTTATAACTTTTTCTTTAAGTTCATTAACATTATTAGTTGAATAATATTTTTATGAATTTGTCACAAAATTAAATATTATTTTAATATAATATGCATTAAATGTATATTTTTGGTTTTCCTCACTCTCTTACTCCATGCGTTTCATATTACTTGGTCCTTCTTGTTATGACACCCCTTAAAATAATTTAATTAGAGGTGTATTTTACTAAACTAACATTATTAATAATGCTTTAAAACTTTAAATCTGACTATTACTATATTATGCAGTTATTTATACTAGGGATAAAAATTAAAAAATATTTAAAACTTCTTTTGATTTCATTGGACAAGTAAATTAAAATAATTATATTTAGAATGAGGGTCAAGTGATATAAGGGGGGGGGGCGTATTTTCTATTGTCTATATAAATAAACAAGTTTTGATTGACATTGAAAGAGTATTACATAAATTATAGTTTAAAATCATTTAAAATCTAAATAAATACAATCTTTAAAAATTTGACCTTAATTAAATAATTAATTTTGTATTTCCTACATAGAAATATATTTGTATGGTTATTAAGTTTATCAGTTATTATCACTTGTATAAATAAATATTAGAGTTTTGATTATTAATAAAATTAATTTTCTCATTATGGTAATGTGCTTCATTATAGAACATCACTAGCTTATGTACTTAATTAATATTCTCACTTTTTTCATTCAAAAGATAATATTTATGCTTTTATTAAAAAAATGTTACATAAATTCAAAAAAATAAATAAAAATATCATAGCTTTTAATGAAGTAAAAAAATGATAATGAAAGAGTATAATAAGAATTTTAAAGGGTTAATTAGAATAAAATGGGAGTCTAATTATTGTTCAAAATTGAGGGAGAAATTTAATTTTAAAAGCAAAGTTGAGAGGTGAAAATGATTTTCAACTTTCAAGTATTAGCTTAAAGGAGTTTTCTAATATTTAATGAATGAAATTAGTGAAAGTTCTAAAACATTTACATAGAGAATATTCTTTAATTAGTCATAGCTTGAAAGAACAAAAAAATAATCTTATAATTAGTACCTAACTATATATAGTCAATCCTCTAGTTTAGGATGCATTTTATGAAAAATAAATACAGATTATTCTATATCATGTAGATCAATAGAAAACACACTACATTAAAGAAAATAATTTCAAATTTATTATTCCATACACAATAAACAAAGAAATATTTTAACATTATACATATCTGAAAAATAAGGATAAAAAGTACCACTATTTTCTTTAGTGAGTAGGTGGACTTGTGTTCCTTTTCTAACAAGAGATTGACTATCAATAATCATATGAAAAAAATAATCTAATTGCAGTATCTTTAAATATTTGTTACTACTTGATAAAGTTATAGAACGTACTAGGTAGATCCGTAGATCAGATGTGTTAGGTTAAAAAATTAAATTTAGATTTAACTTATATATACTACTAAAAAAATTATTATTGTATTTGTTGTATCAAACTTATTTGTCTAATTCTTTTATATATTAATCTTGATAATTATTATAATGGTTGAAATAATTATGTTTTAAATCGTTTGTAAGTGTACAATTTTTTAGGCGATATCATTATAGAAAATTAAGTTAATTATTGTTACAAGTAATCTAATACTCTATTAGATTTTGAG
>JAJONR010004031.1:0-44272 GCA_029582245.1 Solanum etuberosum | reverse complement strand
GAGCTTCGTTGATACCACATGGAGTTCGAGTTAGCTATGGTGAGCCTCCTTGCTTCTAGAGGATTTCATTTACTTTTCAGTTTTGTCAGGATGTCGTGGGTCTTGTCCCGACTTCCATCTTTGTCATTTAGAGGCTTCATAGATAGACAGTAGAGTTGAGAAGTCTGTTCCATTTATCTTGTTAAATGTTTTAAAGACTTGAGTTGCCTAGTTTTGGCTAGTTGAATATACAATTATATTCTGAGTTAATTATTTGAGTTTCAATGAATTTTATTTTGTTTTAAGCTTTGTATGCTTGAGTTAGTCTTCCGCTTGTAGTCAGCTAGGATGAGGGTTCACTTGGGGACCAGCAATGGTTCTCGAGTGCCGTCCACGTCCAGGGTGTGGGCTCGGGTCGTGACAATATTATATATAATAGAGTTTATAATTGGTAAGAATGATATCTTAATCATTAATAAATTATACACAAAGTGTAAAGTTGATATATAAATTGATAAATAAGTGATGATTCAAGCTTAATTAATTGGGAGCTAATGTTATACAGTCTGAGAAAGGGTTAGAAATTTAATACAAACTCCATACTCACATCCACCAACAATAATTCACAATGATGTATCAAATTAGCTTTGTTAAAATAAAATAATAAGAATGCACTTTTAATACCTACTTTATATTCACATCTACCAATAAATGCTACTTTTATATCTATTTTGCAAGCAAATGAACATATTTCAATTCATTCGTAATTCATACAACAAGATCATGTTTAGAATATATATCACCTAATAAAATTATAAAACACAACATACAAGTTCTAAAAAATAAAAATCATCAAAATATGAAGAAAAAAAATTGAACAATTAATACATTTGGAACAACTTTTTTTTTTTTAGATTTGGAATCCTTCACATCATTCTTCACACCTACACTAGGCTGACTTTTTTTGCTTGTGATGTCTCACCCTTCACAATTTGTTTTTACCACTTTTGTGATGGGTTTTTGGTATAAAATCTAAGTCAAAATTGTTTGATGGAGGAGAGGCGATATTCTTGCATTTTTTTTTGTTCGATTTTTTTGCAGAACTAAGTTGAATGATAATATTGTCACTTTCCGTATTATCGAAATCTATAAACACGGAAAAGAAGATGATTATGAATTTTTCTTGGACATGCTCTATATTTGGAAAAAACTTGAAAATTTTATGAATAAAAAGTCCTCCAAAACTAGTTGAAGATCAAATCTAATCAAATATTTGAAAATAATTTATTAAAATCTACAGTCAAACACACAAATTTTTGAAGTTGTGATGTTTGGATTCTGAAGTTGTATTTAGACATGCACTATATTTTTTAAAAAAACTAAAATTTTCTGAATGGAAACCTTCCAAAATTTAGTCGAAGATCAATCTAATCAAATTTCATGGTTAAATATATATTTAAGGATAAATTTTAAAAAGTTAATTTAAAATCTACTATTAAGAATTCATTTAATTTCCTTATTTATATAGTATAATTTTCTGACAATTAATTGAAGACCAAATCTAATTAAATTTCATGGTCAAATAGATATTGAAGGATAAATATTAAAATTTTAATTCAAGATATACTATTAAAAGAATCATTTATTTTCCCTATTTATATAATGTAATTTTCTGACAATTAAAATTGAATTCCTTTGCTCGGTCATACCTACCAAACATGGTATAATAATCTCAAATTAAAATATTCTATAACCATATCTTATATTATTAGTAAAAAGGTGGACTCCAAATATATATTTTAATATTTAATACTTTCCATATAAAAATTCATCTACCAAAAATCACTTGGGAATGCTAGAATTCCTCCTCCTCATATACACTTATAAATAGACAACACAAGTGTTGAAATATCTCACATTCATTATTCTCTCTTTTCTCTTCTCAGCCTTCTCTTCCTCCTCCTCTTCTTTCAACCTTTGAAAAAAGAAGAAAAAATTGTCCATTATATATATAAACTTTTATTTCATCATTAGAATTATGGAGTTTTGGTTGATGATGATGGTGACTATTATATGTGTGATATTTGGGTTGATAAAATGGTTGCTTTCAAGTGTAAATGTTTGGTACTATGAAAGAGTAAAGTTGGGTGGTGACAAGATGTTATCATTGCCACCAGGTGATTTAGGTTGGCCTTTCATTGGTACTATGTGGTCCTTTCTTAGAGTTTTCAAGTCCAACAATCCTGATTCATTCATCTCTTCCTTTGTTTTGAGGTCAACAATAAAATCTTATAATTCTAGTTGATTATTATTTTCTCTGTAATGACTATTATTTAGGTTTATTTATTAGTTATCTGTCATTTTTTTATGATTATCTTCGTTTGAGATATTACTTTCTCTATATTTCCTTGCATTATTTTATTTTTGAGTTGAACGTCTATCGAAATCAGTTTTTATACCTCTAAGAATCCTTTACATAGAGGAGCTACATGATTCAAAGTGGGTTCAGAATTCTTTTTGTCACTAAATTATATTATGCATACAAATAATTCCCTTTATATTATAGTGTCATTGATCTAATGAGTTAACTTTCTTGACTGTAACGATCTGTTCCCGCCCGTGCATGTCTGACCCCGCGCAGGAGCAGACTAGAGGAGTGGTACTCGCGGGCAATGGTAGTAATGGAGGAGGACGTCCACAAGGTGGGCGAGGAGGGAATCAGCGAGGCCGTGGAGATCGGGAAAAAGGTAATGCAGGTAGAGGAGCAGTGCAGCCAGGCAAGGAGGTTGTTCGTCAAGATGATAGGGCTCAGTTTTATTTCTTTCCAGGCAAAACCGAGGCTGAGGCATTTGATGCAGTGATCACAGGTACTATTCTTGTCTTTGATCGGATGGCTACTATTTTGTTTGATCCGGATTCTACTTATTCATATGTGTCAGTTCAGTTTGCCTTGGGATTTGATGCGGTTTGTGATGTACCTCATCCATGTTTCCACCCCAGTTGGAGAGTCTGCCATAGTCACCCATGTGTATCGTGTTTGTCCTGTTCTGTTTATGGGTTTTCAGACTTGGGCTAATTTGGTTATTCTGGACATGACTGACTTTAATATAATCTTAGGCATGACTTGGTTGTCCCCCTATTATGATGTGCTTAATTGTAATACTAAATCTGTGACTCTAGAGATCCCGGGTAGGGAAAAGTTAGAGTGGGACGGGGTGTACAAGCCTAAGCCAGCTAAGGTCATATCTTTCGTTCGGGCTAGGAAACTGGTGGGGCAAGGGTGTTTGGCATATTTGACTCATATTCGGGATGTTGATGTCGAGTCTCCCTCTATTGAGTCTAATCCTGTAGTGTCTGAATTCAAGGAAGTGTTTCCTACCGATTTGCCTGGTATGCCTCCGGATAGGGATATAGATTTCTGCATTGACTTGAAGCCTGGCACTCGCCCCATCTCTATTCCTCCTTATCGCATGGCTCCGGCAGAATTGAGAGAGCTTAAAGCTCAAATCCAGGAGCTTCTTGATAAAAGTTTCATCCGTCCTAGTGCTTCCCCGTGGGGTGCTCTTGTCTTGTTTGTTAAGAAGAATGATGGTAGTATGAGGACGTGCATAGACTATCGGCAGTTGAATAGGGTCACCATTCGAAATAAGTATTTGTTGCCTCAGATAGATGATATGTTTGACCAGTTGCAGGATGCATCAGTTTTCTCTAAAATTGATCTAAGGTCTGGTTACCATCGGTTAAAGATTAGGCATGATTCAGGACCCGCTATGGGCACTATGAGTTCTTAGTGATGTCGTTTGGGTTGACCAATACGCCTGCAACTTTCATGAGTTTGATGAATGGTGTGTTCAAACCATTCTTGGATTCTTTTGTTATTGTCTTTATTGATGACATTTTGGTTTATTCGAAGAGTGAGGAAGAGCATGCTGACCATCTTCGTATTATTTTGGGTGTCCTTGGAAAACAGAAGTTGTATGCCAAATTTTCCAAGTGTGAGTTCTGGTTGACTTCAGTTGCCTTTTTGGGGCATGTGGTTTCAAGGAAAGGGGTAATGGTAGATCTCCAAAAGATCGAAGCAGTCAAGAACTGGGTCCGGCCTAGCTCTGTGACTGAAGTTAGGAGTTTTGTGGGGTTCGCCAGCTACTACCGGCGATTTGTGAAAATTTTTGCATCTATCACCACACATTTGACAAGGCTGACCCAAAAGAAGGTGCCTTTCGATTGGACTGACAAGTGTGAAGAGAGCTTCCAAAAACTCAAGACCCTTCTGACCACATCACCTATTCTGGCACTGCCGGTGGAAGGTAAAGATTTTAGTGTTTATTGTGATGCTTCACATTCGGGTTTGGGTGTTGTGTTGATGCAGGATAAGAATGTCATAGCTTATGCATCGCGGAAGCTGAAGGTGCGTGAGAGGAACCACCCGACACATGATTTGGAGTTGGCAGCGGTAGTGTTTGCCCTCAAGATCTGGCGGCATTACCTTTACGGTGTCAAGTGTGAGGTGTTTACTAACCATCATAGTCTACAACATGTATTCACTCAGAAGGACCTGAATCTGGACAACGAAGGTGGATGGAGTTACTCAAGGATTATGATGTTACCATCCAGTATCATCCGGGTAACGCTAACGTGGTGGCAGACGCATTGAGCCGGAAGACGGTGAGTATGGGTAGTCTAGCTTGCTTGGGTGTGTCCAAGCAACCTTTGGCCAAGGAGATTCAGACCTTGGAGTCTAAGTTCATGCAGTTAGACATCTCAGACAAAGGTGGGGTGTTAGCCAGCATTGAGGTTAGACCCACATTCATTGAGGAGATAAAGGCCAAACAGTTTGAGGATGGGAGTTTGAAAGAGCTTAGAAAGAAGACAGTGTCTGGCAAGGCACAAGATGCGACTCTTGATGTGGGTGGTGTGCTCAGTTTTAAGGAAAGAATTTGTTTTCCCCGAGTGGGTGACTTGATTCAGAAGATGCTGACAGAATCCCATGGTTTTCGGTATTCCATTCATCCAGGTGTGACCAAGATGTACCGAGATTTGAAGCCTGGTATGAAGAAAAACATAGCTGAGTTTGTGGCTAAGTGCCAAAACTGTCAGCAGGTAAAGTATGAGCACCAAAGGCTTGCAGGTTTGCTTCAAACTTTGTCACGACCCAGACCACCGTGATTGGCACCCATACTAACCCTCCGATGGGAGAACCATTACTACAACTCGACTAAGCCAGTTAAAGAAACTAAAAAAATTAAAGATACGGAAGCAGGTTTAAATGACGAATGAAATATAGAGTTTCCATAAACTCCGAAGGTTTAACAAAAACAACTAACACAATCATCGCGGAAATTCAACCCCTAGAACCTGAAAGTCATTGTACCAAAATGCTACAGTTCAACAAGTCTAAGAAAAAGGGGTACAACCCCGAAAACTAAACATAAGTAAATGTCTAAAACACTAGTCTGAGTCCGAAGAGAATGGACTAAACAAAAGAAGGATCCATGGCAGCCTGAAAGAAATGACTCACCCTCGAATTCGGTCTGGGTCAAAGATCTCCTAACTGAGGTCTGTCAGTAGCCGCCTGAAGATGTCCTGTACTCAACAAAGAACGAGTCGTCCCTTAGCTCTCAAGAACGAAGTTTTGCAGAAAATAACGTTTTTGGGGTTTTTCCCCGATTTAAGTTGCGACTGTCCCGCCACAGCGGACCCCAACCCGCCCTGGCAGGATTAATCCCACCCCTGCAGCTTGCACAGAGGCAGAAGCTCAGAATTTGAGTTCCAAGCTCCCATTTCGCAACACACCTTCAAACCTTGACGTTCTAAAACTACCCCTTCACGCCAAGATCAGTTTCGGGAGTTTTGCTCGCCCGAATTCGATTCCGTAAAGCCGTACAGGCTCCTTAACGTCTTGACTATCCACTCATGTAATCAAATTCATAATTAAACCCCCCCATTTATTACCATATTTCCCTAGACCTCACCGGACTCAGATTTCGTCCAAGTCTGGCCTAGGCTAGAAATTTCCAAGTCACTACTCAACAGTTTTCTGACTCAAATTCTTTCCCCATTGACTTTTCTATAATGACGGGAACAAGTCGTTACAGAATTAAACATCAATCATCCTACAAAAAAAAACTTAAAATCATTAAAAATTTAAAATAATTTTTTTTTAAAAAAAAATCAACAAAAACTAACGGTTTACAATAATTATTGATAAGAGATTTTAATGCTTAAAAGGTTACTATTATCTATATAATGCATACACAAATTATAGTGACTTTGTCTCAACAACTACAAAATCTCATCCAAAGAAGAAGGAAAAAAGTTATATTGTCAAAAAAAAATTGTTCATAGATAGAAATAGAAAAAATAAATTGTTTTATACTTTTCATAATAAGTGCTCCCTAATTATTTGACTTTATCTAAATATTCTACGGTTAGATTTTGAAGTAATTATCTTTATGTAAATATTTCATTGACATATTCATTTATATAAAATTTATAAAGGGACTTCTTTTAAAACTAATAAACATAAACAAATATTAATTAAATAAGCAGAAACAAATATCAACTGTTAATAAATAGTTAAAAGTGTATGAATTTTTTTAGTAATTTGTATATTTTGTTCGTGATTTATATTTTTTGATTAAGTTAAAAGATCAACTGATAAAACAAAGTATTTAAATACTTATATGATAATATGGTTAAAGGTGAGGTATATGTCGATTTTTTAAAAAAAAAAACTGTTTTTTTTTTATATATTTCATGATTTTTTTAAATTTAATCTAAGATAACTACTGATAAAATAAAAGATTATTTATACAAATTTTATTGATTTAAGAACTGTGTAGTAGTAATTGAGTATTATGTGGAAATATTAGAGATAAGACCTAAAAAATTGGGAAACAGATAACTTATCTTTTTAAACTGTAACTTTTTTTTTTTAAAAAAATATACTTTATTATGTTTAAAACTGTAACGTGTCTTTTAAATATGTGACTTTTGAAAATTGCATTTTTAAAATTTGATATTTTCAACAAAACTGTGGTTTTGACACAATTAATAATTTTAAAATAGTTAATATGTTTTTGTATAATTTATGTAATTTTAATTATAAAAATTTTAAACAATTAAATAGATCTCTTTAATTAGTATATATTTAATTTGAAAATTATAATTAGCTTAGAATTTTAAAAAATCTAACGGTTCAGGTATTATTATTATTATATTATTATTATTATTATTATGATTATTATTATTATTATTATTATTATTATTATTATTTTATTATTATTATTATTATTATTATTATTATTATTATTATTTTATTATTATTATTATAAATTCTAACAGTTTAGGTATTATTATTATCATATTATAATTTTTATTATTATTATTATTAAACAATTTCAAAATGTATTTTTTTATTAGATGAATTATAAGATTTACATTGTTACAACCCAAAATTAAGTGTCAACATACATGATAGGATGTTAGTATATTTAACACCTCGACCATTTATAATAGTTAATAGTTAATAATTGTAAAAAATTAATCAATATATAATCTCGGTTCATTATCTAAATTTGTTAGCAATTAGTTTTAATTATTTACTTTATTTATTTGAAAACAAATAATTTATTTCAGTTATATGTCTCTTGTAAATTCCACGAACAATCTGAACCTCATCGTCTTTGAACCTATCTCGAATGATCTCATCAACATGTGCTCACTTGATATTTGTCGTGAAATGAGTCTTCCTACTCTTCCAGTTAGATTGCACTTCATTATACTCTTGGATTGTACTTCATTTTTTGTTGATTTTTTTCTCTCTCTGTTCGGTTTTATGTATTATCGGTTCGGTTTATTAGTTTTCAGGTTTTAAATATGCTAACCCAATAAGATATTTTTTATCAGTTTTTGATTTACCTAATAAGAAAATATCCGTAAAATATTATATGACTTCTCACTTTTCTAAATGATTTGATATAGTGAAATAAGAAAGATAATGAGAAATTGCATTAATAAAAGAAAATATAGTACGAAAGCTATAATTACATATCACCGCCAAAACAAAATATGAAATTTCTGATGTTAATCAAATTACAGACCTTTAGAAACTTGCAAATGCCACAACCTACAATTACAAACTAAAATCAAATAGTCCAACAAAACTAAAATCAAATAGTCCAACAAGACTAAAACTAAAACTAAAACTAAAATCAAATAGCTACATCTTTAGGTTTTGAGTAAACAATAAAGACTAGTAAAATGGCCTAGTGTAAAGTGTGTAGAGTACTAATAATTTGATATAGTTATAGTGTCTAGTTATATATTAAATTATTAATATTTAATATTTAGGAAGGGTAAAGTAGTAAATTATTACCGTCTTATTGGGTTATCGGTTTACCCAATAACCCAATAGTAAAAACCGAAACCGAACCAATATATAACCCAATATTTTTTTTATAAACCCATTAAAAATCCAATAACCCAATAACCCAAATAACCCAATAACATTTTTTTGGTTCGGTTTTTACACACCCCTAGTTAACTTTAATTCAAATTTTGAATTTAAAAGTTTAATTAAATTCATTTTAATTGATAAATTAAAAAGTTCAAAAAATCTACAAATTAATTGACGTGGGGTGGAGGGGAAGGAAAGAGTGGGCTACGTGTAACTGGAAAGTTAGTTTTATTAATAAGTTTATGTGTTTTAAAAATTTACAAACTGATTTATAAAACATTTTTTGTTCTCAATTATTATTTTTAATAATAATTAAATAATAATTATCTAAATGTAAATATCATTAGCAAAAATAACAATACAAAATCCCCCTGTCAATCTCATTGCACAACCCACGTGATAATGAATATTACAATTATCAATATTCATTTTTTTGAAAATAAAATTGTGGATATTAAATATTAATTAATTAATATAAAGATGTAATTGATTAATTAATATGAAGATGTAATTTTTTTGTTGTGCTGACATCAATATTCATTTTTTTGAAAACAAAAATTTTAATAACTAATTCTTAAGTATTAATATTAAATTTGAAAACTTCCAAAAAAAGAGGAAGAAGAAGAAGAAGAGTTCTAAACGTTAAAACACAGTTTTTTTAGTGATTGCAGTTTTTGTTTTTATTTTTAGATTTTTAAATTTTAAATTAATTTTAATAATTCATAAATTCTTTTTTTTGGTGCTGACACGTGGCACTTCTATTATATATAGATAGATTTTTAAATTTTAAATTAATTTTAATAATTCATAAATTCTTTTTTGTGGTACTGACACGTGGCACTTTTTCTTCTTATATTATATATAGATAGATTTGAATGATAATATTGTAACTTTTCATATTATCGAAATCTATAAACATGGGAATGAAGATGATTATGATTTTTTTTTAAAAAGATTATGGAGAAGATTACAAGATATGGTTGAAGTTTTATCATTTTGAAAAGAATAAAAAAACATGTAATATGATTTCCTCAATAACTCATTCCGAAATTATGTGATTTAGTTTCCTCGATAACTCCTCCCTAACTTGTAGTAATTTGGTTTCCTAGTAACTCGGACTCCTCCCTAAATGGTAGTAATTTGATTTCCTTGGTAATTCCACTCAAATCATAAATCTTTTACCTTTTCTTACATGCATTAAATATTAAATAAAATAAATTTAATTTAATATTAATTAATTTGGAGCTGTTATAACTCATAATTAATTTGTTATATTACAAATTATTAATAGTTATAAGTAGATGTATACGATATAATATAAGGTCTTAAATATATATGTAAATTAATTATTCTTATTTTGTTTCCTATTTATTTAGTTTTCCCATAAAAATATGACTATATAGTTAAATTTTTGCAATAAAAATTCAATAACCGTACTTTTATGAAATTTTCCCTACTAATTATTGTCTTCAAATCCTATTTAGTGTTATAAAGAGTCCTAAATAATTTAGGTTTATGTTTCTAGGATTGGCGCTTTTCTTAGTTCACTTTTTCCTCTGACGGCTGGTATTACTCTAACTCTCAATTTACTGTTTTGATATTAGTTTGAATACAACTTTTTTTCTTTCTGATGATATATCTTATGTTCCCGAACTAAGTTATCTTGTGATTATAGTCATGACTATTAAGTTTGGGATGATTAAATTTATATTTTGTAGCCGGTAGGGTTGAAGGTATAAAATTTAATTCCAAACTTAATTCTCGCACATCTCACCTGATCTCATGAACCAATCGACCCCTTGAGCTAGATTTGTCAATTTTAAGAATTTTACGTCAAAACTTTGATGTATATTGTACTAAGCTCACTAATATCTAATGTGGCATATACTAGTCAAAATAAATTAATCCATTAGGGAATGGATTGGTTCATATAAAATTTGTGATTTCTTATGAAAGAAATTTGTAGAGATCCAACATGGTGAATGCATATCATGTTTCCTGTTATGTCCCTTTATGATAATGTTTTCATGTTTATGCATATCCGTCATACTTAGTACATGAACTAGTGCCTACATTGTCTATGTGAGCTTCATCTGGCTAGATTCGGACTGCTACATTTGAAGATTTGGTGAGTACTCATGTTCCAAGGACCATGTCACCTTTACTTACTTTTCTTATGTTTTTGTTTCAGACATCGTACGTGGTGTATGGGTTACGTTCCGACCACTTTTTTTGATGTATTAGATTGACTTGTCGAGGACTTCCGCTTTTATGTCAAACTCTTAAATAATATGAGACTTTCTACTTGCATGTCAAGTGGGCTGTCTTTTCAATCTTGTCTATGTTTTATGATAGTTCCTTTTTCCTTTTTTTTTTTTTATTGCAGATTCATATAGATTGTTTTCTAATCTTTTGTTTAATTTGTATATAGATGATGGCACTTGAATGTTTCAGTTGGATTACACAACTTTTGTGTCATAGATATGATAATGATGAAGAATTATCATTTCTTAGACGTTTGCCTGATTGTCTCCTCATCGAAATCCTTAGTAGACTTCCCGCAGATTGCCTTGTTGGAGTGTACAAGACATTGATCTCATCGCGGTATTTTTCCACGTTACATCTCAAAAGAGCTAGGCCTCTACTAATCCTACACTACGATCACGTTGGTACTAATAATGAGCATAACCTTTATGTATTTGATGAAAGTCTTAATAAGGAGGAGGAGAAGATGTTCACGAAAGTACTTCTTAAATGCAACCATTTGATTAATATGGCTAGAAAGAAATCTCGTCTTCAATACTCTTGTGAAGGTGTTCTTCTGTTCACTGTAGAGTATTCTCTGCGTACCTATGCCATTTTCAATCCAATAACACAAGAGAAAGTAATTGTACAGCATAAATTCAACCCTGGCAAATTGTGTGCGTTTTATTAATGTTCATTGACAAGACAATTCAAACTGATTTATGCACAAGGAAAAGATTATCGGTTTCAGCATTCCATATACTCTGTCAGGACACAAACGTGGAAGAGGAAAATTAATTGTCCCACTCCCAATCTTGTGCCGAATGTCTCTCTTGCAATTGTCAATGGAGCAGTGCATTTGCTTGTGTCTATAGATTTAGAGAAACCGGATATTCCTCCTTGTGCTAAAGGAATCTTGGTGCTTAATATGGACAAAGAAGAGTTCTCCAATATGCCTCATCCCGGAAGTTGTAGCACATGGAAATTACATCAAACGATGTCTCTTTTAGTGAAGGATGAGTCTTTGTCTCTCTGCCAATTGTTTATCTTTGAGGATATGATGGATATATGGATCTTGGAGGACTATGGAACATGGTCATGGACCAAAAAATGCAAGGTTAAACTTGTATTTAATAACCAAGGTGTTTGGCGCAATATGCGTTTTCTTCAATATAGTTATTGGGAAGTAGTTATGTACATGTCTTGGCTAATAAAGCCTTTGCACTTCCTGGATGGTGAACTGGTATTTTACTGGTATAGAAGGGGATTATTTATGTATAATGTGGATCATAATACTATGAGGAATATCCAATGTCCACATGGCTCAAAAAGTTTTACTTGTAACACTTACAAAAAGAGCCTCTTAACCATAGCCTAGATTTCTCTAATCTTATTCTTTTACTTGTGTAATTTTGGTGCTTTGTTTAGTTGAGCTGTTAGTATTTTGAAATATATATCATTAAGCTTATGATTTTGAATATGACAACTTGTTGCATTTATATAGATTCACTGTGTGCAAACACAACTTCAAATTTCAAATTTCAAAAATCACAAACTGACCAAACGGGAGCTTAGAATGTATACATACATGTAATGGTGGAATCAACCTTGTCGCCAAGTGTTGTTGAAAACTGTGTAGATATATAGATAATGTTTTTTTCTAAATCTAAACGGGAGGGTAATTGTGAATGGGTACAAAGTAGACAAAAGGAGAATGGATGCATTTGGTGACGTTAGAAGAAGATTCCATTTCCAGTGCATCTATTTTGAAAGGTAGCGGAAGCCATAATTGTCTAAATAAATCACATATAGGGAGAGAAGAGAATGTTGAATTTGTATAAAGTACCAATCTTTGTTTGTGCTAAGCTTCGTATAACTTCTATTTAACCAACTGTACAAGATGAATCTCCTACTTTGGTATACAAAATTGTGAGATCTAAAAAGGAAAAATGATCTCAACTATTATACTAAAAACCTAAATTGAGGAGTGATGCCAATGAAGATGTCCTCTGGGAAGGGAATTGTGATACCACAGAGATGATTGAAGCCAAATTCTTCCTCTGCTTGACTTAGCAAGTCTTGAAATGAAGGCTGGCTCAAGTATGATATCGGTATCACAAATCTCTTCTTCTGCTTCTCCCTAACATAAACAGAAAAATGCCCATATGTTGATCAATTGTTTAGATCATATAAGTACAAGAACAGTAGATCCGACTTTTTTCTCATACACGGAACAAAGTATCTCTCGGAATCAAATCCATAAATATGAAACAGTGCCATATGTTGATTTGGAGGACTAAAATATATGCAAACTGTGTTTCCATTTATTTAAGAAGAATAAGAGAAAACATGCTTACCTTATTTAGGATTTCACTAGTGAAGAGACATTTGTTGCCTCTTCACTAGTGCTATTAATTGACAATAGCACATGGATTTGATGTTCAACTCATTCTCAAGCTATTTTAACAAATTTTAAGAAATGTTTCCAAATGGTAGAGAATAGTACTGTTTACTGACTATCAACATGTCTGTGTCTGTCTTACAAAATCTTCACTAAATTATGAGCCAGCCAAAACCTTATTATAGCCAGAAATTTGAGTTAATCAAGAGAAGCATAGATAGTATATCTTATTAGGAATTAATAATTTACACTCAATACTTCCACAATGCTGCAGATCCAGTTCATCTTGAATTATGCCTCACAGCCTCAACCAAGTGCAGCTAACTCCATTCGAAACTACTAAGTGAACTAATTGTTTTAGCTTCAGCTAGTGAGGAAGCGAATTGGTTAAGAGATTTATTATTTCAAATACCTTATTTTGAAAAATCAATTCCTACTATTTTAATTCATTGTGATAGCACTGCTGCGATTGGTAGAGTTCAGAATCGTTTTTGCAACGGTTAATCCAGACATATAAGGAGGAAACACAGTAATGTAAGATCGTATTTGACACGTGGTACCATTAATATTAATTATGTCAAATCATGTGATAATCTTGCAGATCCTCTTACAAAGACCTTAATAAGATAAAAGGTCTGGAGCACATCGAGGGGAATGAGATTGAAGCCTAAAAATCCTTGAGTCATGTATGAGGAAACCCAACCTGGGGACTTGAACCAATTGTATGATGACTTGTTGTGAAAAAATGCACTATTTTTTATTTCCTCCCTATGATGTGAGTGCATTGTTTCCTGTAGTGATTTGTAAAGGTTGAGTTTACAAAAATTCTTAATGAAAATCTGTAGCTTGTATGGGTGGAGTGTTAAACTTACAGGAGCACTCTCGACAGATTTCACCTATGTGAGCGTGGAAGTATATCACTTCCTATGAGAATTAGGCTTATTCTCAAAAGCACTCATAAAACCGGGATAGCACAAGGTTGTAACGTTATGTCTCTTAAAGCTTATATCAACACCTTAACTATTATGTATGGACAGTGATATTTTATTTTCCTTATGCAGTCATAGTTCAATTCTGAGACCACTACAACTCTGAAGTTAAAGTTACTGTTTCACTATGTGGAGGTTCAATGCAGAGCGCACTTTCATTATGCATAGTAATCTTCCTTCAACTAGTATACTCTCTTGTCCATTTTTAAAATGAGTGGGGGATTATTGGTTCTATGAAGTTATCTGAGCATTTTAATAATTTCTTAAATGTGTTAAAGTGTAGTACTAATCCGTTTGTTTCACTCCTGTCAGAAGTTAGGCATAATTGCCTATGGTGCATTACATCTTTTTGTCCGTTAGAATTTGGCTTAATTGCCATTCTTGATTAGTGATTCAATGTTGAGAACGTTGAGGTTTTTGTTGACCACTTTGTGGTTTCTGGCAGAACGTGAAATGGTCATAGATGACCATTACTTCAACTTATTGAATTCTCATTATTCTTCCTTCAGTATGCCTTGTAGCATATGTAATCTCTAGGACATTTATCTTCACTATTTACTATCCCATTATCTTCATATTCATTGCTAGGAAAGCTTCCTTAACTATAAATAGTGGTGGTTTTCATTTGTTTTAAACACAAGAAAAATATAGAGTGCATAAAAGTTTGTCAAAAAGAGAGTTCTTATTAGTTGAAGGGAGGTGTTCTTTTTGTTAGGCTTTGGACTCAACTTTTGTCCAGAGTTTTTTGAGTTACACTTTGTGATTAGGCTATTGTATCCTGGAGGGGACAAGTCAAGAGGGCTACTGCTAGACCAGTGAAAAACATTTGCTGCAGTGAGCTTGAATCTTCTTAAAGAGAGTGAGATATCCACGCATCAGCCATAAGAAATTTTATTTTTCTTCATTTTATTTTCAATTGTAATTTGTAATATTGTAATTTTCACTAACAATCTATGATAAAAAAAAAGAAGCAAATCTGATCGTCCATAATGCCAAAGCAATGGCCCAGGATACAAGTTGGTGCTCTAGTTGAAGTCTTATACAGTAACTATAAAATAGTCAAATTAGGATCATTATTACTTGAATAATAGAGATTTTTCTATGTTTTAATATTTCTCGAGTTTTATTTATTGATAAGAAGGCCATATGTCGTGCAACGTTTATGGTAAAAGAAGAGAAACACCAACCAGTGTCTACTTGTGTTGTTCCACTGCTGAGCATGTGTGGACTTCAGGACTAATTTTGTAAGGTTGAGTGGTTCACCCAATAGGCAATAACAATGCAATTTTTTGTCCCTGAAGTTACAATTCAGTTAGAAATATACGGTGCAGATCATGTCTTCTATTTTTCTCATTGATGGAAGTAAAGCAAAACAAAACTAAAAGAAAAGCAAAGGATAAAATGACATATCTAGAAGTGTGATAACACCACTTTCCAAAAAAGTCATCGGAGAAAGATGAAGGGACATCTGCATCGGCGTCATCTTCAGCTAATATGACTCCTCTGCAAAGCTCTGCTACATCGCATAAACAAAGAATCTCACATCGAACAAGTTATGAAGCTCAATGAGTTAATGTTGTCTCAAATTCATCTTCCAAGCTAAGTAATTCTATACTTAGCCTTCAACTTCACTCTCTTGAAATACTTGGATCTAGTCTTGTGAGCTAACTTTCTTGCACAGATTATTGTCCATGAATATGTAATGCTACAAAGACCGATCTTCTTGAGCTAGAAGTCTTGTGGTCTGGATGCAGGCCCAGTAGACTAGGATAAGTTTGTAGCTCAGATTTGGAACAAGCAGCGGATGGATGATAGGTTTCTTGATACAGGTCCAATGGAGGGATGATAAGTTCGTGGCTGCATTCCTCGACAGATTCTTTCCACTTGAGTTAAGGGAAGCCAAAGTTCAGGAATTCTTAATCTAAAGAAGGTTACATGAGTGTGAAGGAGTATTCTCTGAAGTTTACTCAGCTCTTTAAGTATGCTCTATTGATGGTGGCCGATTCTAGGGTCCATATGAGTAAGTTTGTTTCTAAGTGTGTTGTCAAAGAATGCATCACCTCTATGTTGATTAAGGACATGTACATCTCTATATTGATGATTCTTGCTTAGCAAATTAAAGAAGAGAAGCCTAAGGAATATGAGAGGGAGAGTAAGAGGGCTAGAATAGAGTGTGGACTACTCTCGACAGAAATCGAGTAGTGACAATCTCTCTCAGTTTCTTAAGAAGTTTTTAGGTCCAGCCCCATCCTCTATTAGTGCCCCAAGTATCCAAATTCAGATAGGTGAACAAAGATAGGGCACCAGGCTCTAAGTACCATGGCACGTCACTATAAGTTTTACTTTTCCGGTTTGTAAGAAGTTTGGAAATAATAACCCCGGGGAATGTATGGTTGGCAGTGGTGGCAATTTTAAATATGGCAAGCCAGGTCACATATTGAGGGAGTGCCCAGCGGTCTCAATGAGGGGCAAAGATATTTGCCAGCTGATTCAGACCAACCATTCAATAGCTCTAGGAGGTCGCCGGACTCAACATAATGTTTTATATAGTGTAGGTCCCGAGTTGGTACATGAGGCTATGGAGAAAGTTTGACTTAGAGAAAGGTTGAAAACAGCTCAAAGTCGACAAAAGTCCTATGCCGATGTGAGAAGAAGAGATCTTGAGTTTGAGGTAAATGATTGGGTCTATTTGAAAATTTCACCCATTAAGGGTGTAATGAGATTTGGGAAGAAAGGAAAGCTTAGTCCACATTATGTGGGCCCATATCATATTTTGAGACAAATTGGCAAGGTCGCTTATGAACTTGAATTTCCTAGTGAGTTGGCATTGGTATATCCAGTTTTCCATGTCTCCTTGTTGAAGAAGTGTGTTGGAGATCCGACATCTATAGTCCCCTTAGAAGGTTTGGGAGTTAAGCAAAATCTTTCATATGAGGAAATTCCGGTGGAGATTTTAGATCGGCAAGTTAAGAAGTTGAGAAATAAGGAAATTACTTCGGTGAAAGTTCTTTGGAGGAATCAGTTAGTTGGTGGTGCTACTTGGGAGGTCAAGGCCGATATAATATCCCAATATCCTCATCTCTTTCCCCCCGTCCCTACTCTAGCTTGAGGTATTTAGTCCCTCATGGTTTACTCCTTTGGTGTCATGTTTCTTAGATATTCCCATGATTTCTTCATTTATACATGTTCATGAAAAAGCTTAAATTTTTGGGGAAAAAATGAGTTAGTTGATTGACTTCTTCATGTTTATGGGCATTTGAGTATGAGTTGTATATACACTTTATAAGATGATGTTTTGAATATGCTTTAGCTTGGAGTTGTTTTTCCTCCTCAGATATGTGAATTTATGTGATTGCATTCATGTTAGGCTGTTAGATCTTCTCCCTACCCTCTTTATGATGTCTCGAGTCCCATTCGAGGATGAATGTTCCCAAGGGGAAGATATTGTAACACCTAAAAAAAGACTTGTAAGGAAGGGTTCAAGAACGGTGGAAGGGTCTAAGGAAAGGTTCAAGGACGGTGGAAGAGTCCACGGTCAGTGAACCCATCCTTGAACCCAAGCCTTGTGAAAAATATTCTAAGGCAAGGGTTTAAGGAAGGGTTCAAGGACGGTGGAAGAGTCCACGGTCAATGAACCCATCCTTGAACCCAAGCGTTGTGAAAAATATTCTAAGGCAAGGGTCTAAGGAAGGGTTCAAGGACGGTGGAAGAGTCCATGGTTAGTGAACCCATCCTTGTGAAAAATATTCTAAAGCAAGGATCTAAGGAAGGGTTCAAGGACGGTGGAAGAGTCCACGGTCAGTGAACCCATCCTTGAACCCAAGCCTTATGAAAAATATTCTAAGGCAAGTGTCTAAGGAAGGGTTCAAGGACGGTGGAAGAGTCCACAGTCAGTGAACCCATCCTTGAACCCAAGCCTTGTGAAATCTTTTCTAAGGCAATGATTCACGGACAGGTTCACGGCCAGTAGAATGGTCCACGGACGGTAGACCCATCCGTTGAGATTGACTTAGAGAAAAAAATCTAGGCCTCTGGTTCACGATAGCCTTCACGGGCCGTGAATTGATGAATGGCCGGTGAAAGCCTTCCGTGAAAGGGTCCCGTCAGTTATTTTTTCAAGGTTATATGGGTCTTTTCCTATGCATCTAATACCTAAACTAGGTCGTTTTAATCCTTATCCTAGACCCTATATAAGACTTTTAAGCCTAAAATTTAACCATTCTAAATCACTCTTTAAATTTTCCCAAATCCCTCCAAGTTTTTCTCCCAAATATTTCTCTCTCTAAAAGAAGAAGAAGAAGTCAAGCTAGGGTTTTCAAGACCAAGTCTCCTAATCCTCCATTGATTGCAAGCTTTTGGCATCAAGGTATGATAGTTTGCATCCATGGAGCCCTTTCCTCCATGGAGTTCCTAAATTCTCCAATTTATAAAGTTAGAAATCCCCAATTGAGTTAGGGTTTTTCCTCTATGTCATGGTTTTTTTTAAATATTGATTTATTTGATTGATTTATGAACTTTTATGCATGAATTGATATAATCTCATGATTTTAAGGTGAATCCCCATGAACCCATGCTGAACCCATGTTTTCTAGATATTGATGATTGAAAGTGAGTCTTGAACTATGAAAGGTGAACTATGGAATTATGCATGTTCTTATGGAATTGATGAGATATGATGTAGATTGATTTGAGAGTAAAATCATATATGTCGTTGTTATGGTTAATTATTGTGAAAGGATTTCTAACATAACTACCTCATGCATGAATGTGAAAGGTTTTCTCACATTAAGGATTCTATGGTTGAAAGGTCTTCTCACTTAAAATGATCAAAGATAAGGAGCTATTCTAATGAAACCTAGATTGGATTAGTTACTTCATTGTACCTTTCCATGGATGACATATGACTTAGCTTGAATTGGTAAGATGACGTGCCCTTCCATGGATAATAAAGACAAGTTAAGAAAATGACTATTCCGTGGGATTTACGCTTAGCACCGAGAGGATATTGAGATAGGAGCTCTCCCGTTAGTAGAGGCCAGGTTTCTAGAAGAAATCTCTTTATCCCATACTTATGTGCCCCCATAGGATGATTGTCTTAGATAGACATTAGTTAGTGGATCCACATAAGCTAGAAGTTCATGGTCTTACCTTGGCAAGTAGGACACTCTTTTTTGATGTTGGGTAGACACTGAATTCCGTGTTGATAGGTCACATGGTCTTATATGTCCATTAAATGTAAATCTCCCATAATAATGAACTAAGGTTACTTCAAGAAGTATCTCACGTGTGACTTAAGATGATGTCTATTTGCATTGACCATGTTTTGTTACTTATGTCCTCTAGTTCTTTTACATTCATGATATAGCTTGGTCATTGCACTTTATAAAAAAATCCATTTCCTCATGTTTTCAAATGTTTTATGCATGGCTATCATACTTGGTACATATTTTGTACTAACACATACTCTTGCCTACATTTCTCCAAATGTAGGGACTGACCTTACAGATTCGCACTTCCGTAGCTACGGATCTCATATAGAAGATTGAAGTTTGGTGAGTTCTCATATTGCGAGAACCAAGCTTGATTCTCCTTTTATCTTTACTTTTCGTTTTGGAACTTGATGTATGGGCTACGCCTCGATATACTCTTATGTATTATATGGCTTTGAGACGATGTTTAGATTTTCGCTTTTCTCTATAAAACTCTTATATGTTGGTACTGTCTTTTAATCTCTTTATTCTATTTTCTTGTATGATGAACGCTAAGTGGCTTGTGTGGGGCCTCTCGAGGTCCTATACGCCATGTTACGCCTAGGGGCCACCTTGGGTCGTGACACTGGGTTTATGAAATTTCATGAAATTGGATCATGGAATTGCATTGGGTATGAAATGAATAGAGTTTGGGAGAGGAAGAAAAGATCGGGTAAATATATGCGCCCAGGTCAGCGTCTTGAAGGCGTTTTAAAATTTCAGTCCTCAAATAATCACCCCCTCTCCACATCACGGAGAGGATACGAAAATCCACTGTCTCGAAATATATTTTGCGACGAAAAATTAAATCCCCCTCCGTGTCGCGCCAGTGCTTTTCAATTTGAGTCATCGATCTCTTCTTATTACTAACTATCTAAGACTTCATGAATCATTGAGAGATCCTATATCCTAATCATATCTCTTAAATTCACATTTTCAAATCAAGGTAAAGTTAAGAGGAAAGTTCAAGAAAGTCCTCTTGAGTCATTTTGAGAAGTCTTTTGAAACTATCTATAACTTTATTTAAGACTAGAGTAAATGAGTATGAGAATGAGAAGAGTTGTGTTCATGAGTCTATATTCTTATTAAGATCCTTGAGTTGAGTCGTTCATATCCATAATTCCGCATGAACCCTATGAATTGAGTATTCCTGAGAGGAGAAGTATCGCTGAGTTCTGAGTTTTGAGTTTTTGAGTCCTTGAATTCTGAGTATCGAGTTTCTATATTGTTATTGAGATCCTTGAGTTGATTCATTCATGTCTATATTTTCAGCATGAACCCTATTTGGAGTTATAAGTCTTGAGAGTCTTTGAAAGCCAATCATTGTGTTTTACACTGAGTTTTTGAGGAAAAGTTTAAAGAGACAATTTTGAGTAAAAGTTTAAGGGAACTAAGTATTCTCAAATGTATCATATTTACATTGAGAAAAGAGTAACTTTGATTTCTAAAAAGAGTTTATGAGTTCAAAGATATTTCAGAGAAGTTGTCTCTTTTAAGATGATAGTTTGAGCAATTATCTCAAACAGAAGGAAGAGTATGTTTTTTAAACATTGAGCATGAGTATATATTATTGAGAGTAGTATTGAGCACTGATATGGGGATAAGTTCAGACAACTCAAAATCTTCATAAACCATGTATGCCAACTTGGGTAAAAGGGTCATACTTTTTGGATGATTCCTTATTGCTTTTAATCATAGCTTAGTGGATCCACTTAGTTGAGGTGTTCTATACCCCCGGCAAGGTGTAGGACAGTTCTGGCAGCATGGGCGAGACATTGTATCATTACGTAGCTCATAGTAATAGTTGTCGGTTAGAGAATCTCCCAAATAAGAGTATAGAGTATGTTATTGTATTTTTATACATTTTGAGTTGATATCTACTGTTTTGAGTTTATTGTATTTTTGTATACATCCTTGAGTTAGTATCTATTTATTATGAGTTTTCAAACCTTTTATATTTGGTCATTGCTTTCATATTGGAGTTGAGTTGGGTGAGTATTGTCCTCCCATGTTATCAGTCTAGTTGACTATGATTCAGTTTCCCCTTGCATACTTGTACATTCAAAGTATTGATGTCATTCGACCTACATCGTCTTCTGATGCAGATACAAGTGTTTAGGATCATCATCAGACGTTTCGTTGAGATCATTCGACCTCCAGTCAGCTTTGATGAGCCTTCTTATATTCTAGAAGACTTCATATTTACCTTACACTTAGTAGTTGTGAGATGTCGTGGGTGTTGTCCCGATATCGTTCTGTAATAGTAGAGGCTTCATATATATATAGACAGAGTTGAGGAGTTTTTCAGTATTTACCTTCTTTTGAGTTGCTTTAAAAACTATAAGTATTCTCATTGAGTATTGTTCAGATTGACTTTTTAAAGTTGAGTATTTGACTTTAATGAATTTAATTCAGTTTTAAGCTTATGTATGCTTGAGTTAGTCTTCCGCTTGTAGTCAGCCAGGATTAGGGTTCCCTTGGGGACTAGCAATGGTTCTCGAGTGTTGGCCACGTCCAGGGTGTAGACTCGGGTCGTGACAAACTTGGTATCAAAGCACAAAGTTCAAGTGTCCTAGGATATCTATGAAGCCGTGTCGGTAGGATCTTTTTTATGAATGTGAGGGCCTCATTTCGATAAATGAGGGACTACAGAAATTTAAGAAAAGTTTCCCTTCTTCAAACTCTAAATCGTGCAATAGAACTGTGTCATGAGAAACTTATTCCAACTCATGCATTTCTAAAGTCCATTCGACTACCCCGCATACTCAAGGTGGTTGAAAAGCAAGGCCCAGATCCTTATCTATGAGTTACTCGCAGAAAAAGTCTTGAGGAAGTCATGAAATTGCAGAGGGGCTTGAGAGAAGCCCGTGAGTAAGGTGAATTGTTGAGATTCGAAAGAATGCACTCTTATTCATAAGAATCGTGCGTTCAAGCTAAAAGCGAGATGTACTCTCTTCTCTAAACCTTGTTTCAGTGGAGATCCTTATGAGGAAGTGTGTTTTCGAGCTTGGGTAGTGTGTTCACTCGAAAAGATAGTATGAATTACGATGTTATAAGAAGTAGAAGTAAAGTGCCCGGAGTTAGAGGAAAGCATGTAGATGTATAGTAATCTAAGAAAAAGAGATAATGACGAGACAAAGTATGTTGTTGTAGTCATGCACCTTGTAAATTATTAATGAGGAGTTTTCCATATGGGTAGACTAAGAAGTGATGAGTTGGTGTAGATTTCATGATAGAAGGTATAGTAAGAGTTACTAGTATGGGTGAGTTAGAGTTCACTGTAACCAGAAAAGAGTTTCTATCAATATAGCATTGTGTTAGTAAAGGACAAGCATAGGTGTTGAATAAAAGAGAAGAGTATTCATGATGGGATAGATTTAAGCTAAGCCTATGATTTTTTAAAAAAAAGATAGTCTCATGATTTTCAGAGGGTTATAGAACTAGTTAGCCAATGATGTGTAGTGAGTGGGTAAGTGGTACTTGGGTTGTGAAAATGATAGAATGTGACAGTAATATGTAAGTATGTAGACTGAGAAATAAAGATTGACTACTTGTCATGAGGTCTTAGTGGATGAGTGTTTCTTAATTGTATCTAGTAGTTGTAAGTTAGTATGGTAAGCGAGCAATCATATTGATATCCGTATTTAGTAATGGACACTAAGCTTGAATTTGAGATGAGTGTCATGATCAAAATAATGGCAACATGAGGGTGATGATGTTAGTTTGACATCTGATCTGGTAGGTTTGACATAGAGTAGGTGAGGAATTAAGAGGTTAATTACAATGAATGTAAGTGGTACAAGTATGAGATTCTAACTTTTAGATAAGAGTAGTGAAGTGTGACTAAGTCACTAGATTGACAAAAGTATTAAGAGGTGTACCCGAGATCACATGTAGTCAGATGAGGTTCTAATTAAGTTTTTTGTTCTCATGTATGCCTAGAGAGTATATTTGAGTTATCAATGTTAAGTAGGTTGATGTAAGAATTATTTATTACTCTTAAGAGTTTGGTAGAAATGATTTTATATAGTCAATGACGAGCCTCTTAAATATAGTTTAAAGCTTCCTTCAGTTAGGTGGATATGAACATAGAAGGATGTTATTGGTAGGCAAAGAAGGAGAGGTCAGATTATTAATATAGTCATATTAAGTGGCCATATAAGCCAATGAGAAGAGGTTAGGAGAAGCATATTAAAAAGAGGTCTTAGAAGGAGTCTTAGTACCTGTTTATGGAGAGTTCAGTAGGCATGAGATAGGCCTTTTCCGAGTATTAAATTAAAGGGAATGTAGACCAGTTTAGAGATGATAGAATAGATCCATAGCTTTCAAGTTTCAGTTTTAGACCTAAGGGGGGGATGATAAGATGAGAAGTCAAGTCAAGTGTTGAGAATCAGATAGAGATATGCTTAGAAAGAGTATCAGAGATATACCCATCCATTCATAATCTTGTGTATTCCTTAAGTTCAGTTATTACAATATCTTGTTGATGGTTCTAATATCTGAATTGTGTCTATGACCTACGCTGATACACTTCAGAGAGATTCACATATATGCTCAGTTTCCAGAATGAAGGGCAAAGACTTTAGCCCATTGATATCAATCTTACTCCATAAAGTTATGGATATCAGCCTCATGATATGAACCTATTCATATAAGCACTCGTGTCTCATAGTACACTCATTCTCGAAAATGCATGATTTGATCTTAATGGCTAGCAAATAATTTTATGTTATGCATATCCTTATATCAGAACTCTCGAATGAATCGTGCTTATGATCTTTCGCCCTAAAGTTCTCTCGATGATCCTTTTTAGTTTTGAGAGTGGTGTGGTTGATAGTAGTTGTGTGATGATAGAGAAAAGGATTGCTATTTTCTTATTGTGATAGTGATGGTGTGTTTATTCCATTTAAGGTTATAAATGTGGAGGAAGAAGGAGATAAGGTTTTACGATGAATAATAAGTCAGTTTCTGATAGTAATGCATGAAAGTTCAGTTGGTAGAAGTGATGAGATAATGAGGAATTCTTATAAGGATTGGTTAGTAGGAGTCCATGGAGTGGCTATAGTACTAGGCTTGAACTGGTATTGGTAGCATGTGGATGAATGCATGATGCATTAGGAGGTTCTTGATTTAAGACTCGAGGTTGGTTGAATGTGGTGGTAAGGAGTTATATTCTTAGGATGAGATTTCCTATAGAGGTATAGAACCCGAATCTTATGATTTAGATTAGAATAATCACTCTATGTTAAGTACTTTGTTATTTTGAGTTAGCCTTGAATATAGTAAGAGCATACAGTTAGACTCAGACCTTGGTAAGAATAATCAAATACCCTTGTGGGAGCTATAAGTTGCAGTCAATGAGGAGTAGTAATAAAAAAGAAGAGCATAGTTGAGAAGTGTTTCTGAGCTTGAAAGTTGACAGCCATATCAATCAAGGCATATTAATTCTATTCTTACTTCATACCTAGATACCTTTGTTTCGGGTAAAGATAGCTTCGAATAGAGCGTGACTATGTTCAAACTTATATCGTTCTTGACTTATGTGACATAGAAAGTTCCAACCTCTTAGTATGAATCAGTTCCGCCTATGTTAGTAGGCAGGTTCAGAAGTCAGAAAGATAGTAAAAGTAACCCCTTTCCATTCTCAGTCCAGTCGTCATTCGAGGACGAATGATCCCAAGGGGGAGATATTGTAACATCCCAAAAATTTCTAAGTTAAGACTCAAGACATTCTTCATTTATGAATAAGATTGTACCGAGTGATTCTAAAGTTTTTTTGGTGTTAAGGTCACTAGATGTAACACCTCGGATTTCAAAAATAACTAAAGAGAAATTCGTTCAAGTCACCCGTCAGTTTTCAGTTTTTGGTCAACTTCAATCGATCATATCTTTTAGCACATAAAGAATTAGGTAGCCCATGACCTATCAAATCGAAGGTCTTCGAGTCCTCTTTACTAGAGACTCTCTAACCTGGCAGCAACTCTGATGGCTCCGCGTAACAGAGTGAATGCTGACCTCACTGTCCGCTAAAAAAATATCCCGACTTCCAGCTCGTTCTATTTATTTTTAAG
This sequence comes from Solanum etuberosum, assembly GCA_029582245.1. NCBI lineage: Eukaryota > Viridiplantae > Streptophyta > Magnoliopsida > Solanales > Solanaceae > Solanum > Solanum etuberosum. Next base: position 18,881 of record JAJONR010004031.1, on the reverse strand, counting down.
GGTATTTTAGTCATAAAACCACTTAGCAAGTCATCTAAATTACCCTAAACGTGTAGAAAAATCAGTTTTCATAATCAAACTCTCTCATTCACTCCTAAATTTCTACGCTCAAGAAATTCAAGAAACGCTAAGGCTAGGGTCATCTTCCAAGACTTTCCTTCAAGTTCCTTCAAGAGCATTGTTCTTCCAGGTATGTAAGCTTTTATATTGTTGGGTTTGTTCGTCCCCACGAAAATTATGTAGATTTCATTCATAAATTCGTTCTTAAAGTTGATTGATTGAGATTCTTGATGAAGTCCTTGAGGTTTTAACTTCATTCTTTAATAATGGAGTCTTGTTAAATTCTTGAGGTGAGGGTCTTGCGAATGAATGTTGTTCTTGATGGATTTTATGTGGGTTTCATTAAAAATATTCCGGGTTTATGAAATTTAATGAAATTGGACCATGAAATTGTATTGGGTATGAATTGAATCGAGTTTGGGAGAGGGAGAAAAGATCGGGAAAAAATATGTGCCCAGGTCCGCGTAGCATAGGTGTTTTAAAATTTTAGTAGTCCTTAGATAATTACCCCTCTCCTCGTCACGGAGAGGATACGGAGTCCACTGTCTCAAAATTTATTTCGCGACCAAAAATTAAATCCCCCTCGACGTCGCGCCAGTGCTTTTCAATTTGTGTCATCGCTCTCTTCTTATTACTAACTATCTAAGCCTTCATGAATCATTGAGAGATCTTATATCCTAATCATAGCTCTTAAATTCACATTTTCAAATCAAGGTAAAATTAAGAGGAAAATTCAAGAAAGTCCTCTTGAGTCATTTTGAGAAGTCTTTGGCAACTATCTATAACTTTATTTAAGACTTGAGTAAATGAGTATGAGAATGAGAAGAGTTGTGTTCATGAGTCTATATTCTTATTAAGATCCTTCAGTTGAGTCGTTCATATCCGTAATTCCGTATGAACCCTATGAATTGAGTATTCCTGAGATAAGAAGTATTGTTGAGTTATGAGATTTTGAGTTCTTGATTCCTTGAGTTCTGAGTATCGGGTTTTTATATTGTTATTGAGATCCTTGAGTTGATTCGTTCATGTTTGTATTTTCAGCATGAACCCTATTTTGAGTTATAAGTCTTGAGAGTCTTTGAAAGCCAATCATTGTGTTTTAGACTGAGTTTTTGAGGAAAAGTTTAAAGAGACAGTTTTGAGTAAAAGTTTAAGGGAACTAAGTATTCCCAAATGTATCATATTTACATTGAGAAGAGAAATTTTGATTTCTAAAAAGAGTTTATGAGTTCAACGATATTTTAGAGAAGTTACCTCTTTTAAGATGATAGTTTGACCAATTATTTCAAACCAGAAGAAGAGTATGTTTTTTAAACATTAAGCATAAGTATATATTATTGGGAGTAGCATTGAACATCGATATGGAGATGAGTTCAGACAACTCAAAATCTTCATAAACTATGTATGCCAACATGGGTAAAGGGTCATACTTTTTAGATGATTCTTTATTGTTTTTAAGCATAGATTAGTGGATCCACTTGGTTGAGGTGTTCTATACCTCGGCTAGGTATATGACGGTTCTGGCAGCGTGGGCGAGACGTTGTATCATCACGAAACTCATAGTGATGGTTGTCGATTAGAAAATCTCTCAAATAAGAGTAAAGAGTATGTTATTGTATTTTTACACATTTTGAGTTGATATCTATTGTTTTGAGTTTATTGTTTTTTTATATACATCCTTGAGTTAGTATCTATTTATTACGAGTCTTTAAACCTTTTATATTTTGTTATTGCTTTCATATTGGTGTTGAGTTGAGGTGAATATTGTCCTCCCGTGTTATCAGTCTAGTTGACTATGATTCAGTTTCCCCCTTGCATATTCATATATTCAATGTACTGATGTCATTCGACCTGCATCGTCTTATGATGCAGATGTTTACATCCCTACTTTATTCAAATAAGACGAAACATCGAGGTGATTAAAAAAAATAATCAATTTAATCAATTTTAAAGAATTTTAAGAATAAACGAAATTTTAAAGGAGTCGCCACCTAATTTTAGAAAAACTAGGAAACCAACTGATTAATTAATAAAATAATGTATACGAAACCTATAGATTCTAGGTAAGAGTTCAAGTGATTTCAAAGGAAAGATATTAGACATCCTTCGAAATCCATAACTATGGGTTCCGACTGAATTCATTTTTTCAAATTGAGGAGTATATAAAAATAGTATACAAATATAATAAACATGCAATTTACACAAGTAATAAAATAAAACAATAATATAATAAACGACCTAAGGTTTGCCTAACATCAATATATACAAAATAATGAATAAAGAATATAATTCGAACTTCATTCGAATAGCTTCAATGAAAAGCAACTCCGGGTATCTGTAAAGACACTTAGTAAAAGTGTTGGTATTAAATAAATATAAATAAAAATAAATTAAATAAATAATAACTTAAAAATAAAACCCGTCTTATATACAAGGGAGGCCTTGGAAATCGATCATAATTTCTTCATTGGTCAATTTTAACATACGAAATATACAAGCTTAAACTAAATTTCCATCTTTTAAAATGGGGAGATCTTGAAAAAACCAACGGAAAGATTTTTTCATTGGCCAATTTTAACAAACAAAATATATAAACTTATTTTTTAAACACAATTGTATGAAATCCACAAGAGATAATATAGAATAAATGTAACAACTTGAAAACAGTAGCTACTAATATTTATAAAACATCAACACACGTAACTAAAATAATAATAACAGAAGATCAATATGACTTGCTGGAAAATTCTTAGAGAAACACAAAAATGAATCAAATAAATAAACTAGAATACCAAATGAATAAATGAGGCAACATGAATAATAATACTAACAAAATATAACCTATTATAAAAAAAAAAAATACAAAACAAAGAAAAATTGTAAGGATATAATTTAATCAACTTTAAAGAAATTCTGCAAAAATAATTTAGAAATAGCAACTAAATGCAACAAAAGGCAATAACCAAAGTCATCAGACAATTACAACAATCATGAAAAATTAACTCAAAACAAAATTATAAAATAAGCTCAAAAATCAATCAAAATAAATCAATACGATTAAGTAAACAGAAACAGTAACGATGGAAAATGAATCACAACAATAATAAAAATAGGGCACAACCGCATGAACAAAAATCAAATTAACCTTGTAAGAATTTTAAATACCAAAAGTAAAAAATAACAAATATGTTGTCTGAGTTTCAAACCTCTGTTGAAAATGAAGCTTGGAGGCAGTGATATTGTTTGTTGACCATTTCCTCCTTTATGATAGTTTACTCATTCCCCATCGGAGCTTAGAGCGGCAGCAATACGGAGAGGGGAAAGTTCCGGCGAGCTTGTTGATGCAAGATCTGGGGTTTTGAGGTCGGGTTTGTGAGGGTTTTGGTGGTTTTTGTTGGTGAAGTCGTCGGAGAAGATGGAGAGGGTAAAGGGGTTTGGTTGCTGGATGATTTTTGGTGGTTGTCTGGTGGCTGGTTGGGTTGAGGCAGTGAGGAGAGGGTGATATTGGGTCGGGATTGGTCGGATGGTAACCTGCAAAAACAAACAAAAAATCGAAAGGGGAAAAAGGGGAAGGGACTAGCGGTTTTCTTCTTTTTTGCTCCGGCTCATCGGAGTTCGAAAATCCTCGCCGGAGCTGCTGCTGGTTTCATGGGAGTGGCGGCTGCTGCTCGCTGGAAAAAGGGAAAGAAACAAAAGGGGTTTTGGGGTGGTGAGGTGGTTTTCTGATTGAAGTGGTGAACAGAGGTGGATCACCGGAGTTCACCGGAGCTCGAAGCTCGCGGTAGTGGGTTGTTTCCGGTGGTCTGGCGTCGTGGGTCGGAGCTGTTGTTTCTGGTGGTTAAAGAGGAGAAAAATGGGTGAGAACAATGGGTCGTTGCTGGCTGTTGTTAAATGGTTGTTGTTGGTCGGAGAAAATGGAGGAACGGGGTCTGCCGGGGATATCAACGGAAAATGGAGGGGCTTGGTTGTTGTTTATTGGAGAAGAAGAATAAAATGGGTATTTGCCTATTTGGAGGTGATGTGGGGGTGGATCTGGTTGTGGCGATAAAAAGATGAAAATGGGTTGAAGGGTGGCCAGATTCTTCACTGAAAAGAAAGCAAAAATATACAAAAATGGGGTTGGGGTCTTTTGGTGGATGGACTAGTCGGATTCCGGCGGAGCTCCGGTGACTTGTCGAAAAAAATAAGGAACAGTAAAAGAGAATTTTTTTGAAGACTAAAAAAATCTGAAAATTACACTAAAATCTTATCTACCACCACTAACTTAATGACCAAGAAATAACTTAAAGAGAAAATCAAAAACTACCTACAGTATAATATCATTATCTTAAAATCGTGGGCCAAAATCATTAGTTAATAAAATATCTGTGTATGAAATTTTATCTATATTTGAATAAATTGTGCAAACTATCAAAATGAATATTAACAAATGTAACGAATAAAATTAATATTAAAAAATGTAATGAACGTAACCAATAACATGTAAAAAAAATCAATTTAACAGAAATAATGATTTAATCAAAATGAACAAATATTTAAACGTAGTCAACCGGCTGTGACAAAAAATAATGTAATTAAAATTAACTGATAAAAACTCCTGAAATTTTGACAAATAAGGATAAATGTCGATAAACTTATTTAAAATTATAAAAAAATGTATTTTGAACTATTGAATAAATAGAACTTAAAAGTTATGAATTTTGAAAATGTTAGGCCAAAATTGGGTGTCAACGACAGATACAGGTGTTCAGGATCATCAGCAGGCGTTTCGTTGAGATCATTTGACCACCCAGTCAGCTTTGGTGATCCTTCTTATATTCCGGAGGACTTCATCTTTATCTTACAGTTAGTAGTTGTGGGATGTCGTGGGTCTTGTCCCGATATCCTTTTGTAATAGTATATGTTTTATAGATAGATAGACAGAGTTGAGGAGTTTTTCAACATTTATCTTCTTTTGAGTTGTTTTACTGACTATAAGTATTCTCATTGAGTATTGTTCAGATTGACTTTTTAAAGTTGAGTATTTGAGTTTAATGAATTTTATTCAGTTTTAAGTTTATGTATGTTTGAGTTAGTCTTCCGCTTGTAGTCAATCAGGATGAGGGTTAGCTTGGGGACTAGTAATGGTCCCCGAGTGTCAGCCACGTCGAATGTGTAGACTCGGATCGTGACAGTAGCATAAGGTTAAGCCTTTCAGAAATGAGCTTAGTAATAATCTCGCTGAGAAAATTACTCAGATTGATGGAACTTAAATCTATGAAGTTAGCTCGACATTCCACCTTTATAATCCAAATAAATAAGGTGTGAGAAAATATTTTGGTTAGTTTTCCTTTAAGAAATAAAAACTGGTTCCATAGAACTTGCTTATTCAGGAGGTTGGCTTGTTTGCCGCCGTCTTAATCCAACGATTTCATATGGAATCCAGTCAAATCTAAATATTGTGTTGACCCCAGACCTTATTAATTCAATCAATTCATCAATCGGGAGCATAGTATTGCCGATAAGGAGGAGCTTGACTTAAAGATTAGACTTTAGCTCTTAGTTAACTTCAATTTGTTGTTTTGTTTTGTTGTCGCCTTATGTTTAATGCAATATTTGTCTTCTTTTTTTAAGTTTGTGTTTTGAATCCATTTTATATCTTTACAATGGTCTAATAAGCAAATAAATCCAACTTCAATGGAAGCATAGAAAATAAAAAGTAAAAAAACTATTATTATTTGTGTAAAAAGTAGACATAGAGATAATGATAAATGTACATTCACTAATTACTGTGAATCGAAAAGGTCGGATCAGACTTAGTGTTATCACTAAAAATTAATAAATAAAAAAAGTAATAGATTAGGAAGATCTCTTACTTGTCCATAGAAAAAAAGAGTATAAAACTGATATTCAATAATCATATATAGCCACCAGTATAATCACAATGTACAAGACGAGAAGACAAAGGATAACTCAAAAAGTAAAAGAAAAATGAAACAAAGATTTTTTTAAAAGGAGAGAAGATCATTAATCTCATGGAAAACCTATCAAGAACTAGAGGAACTCTAAAGAGGTGTAACGAGTACTGGACTTGCTATTAATTAGGCATAATACATAAATATATTTTTTAACTTGCTTCAACTAACATCTATGTCCTCCAACTTTGGATGTGCACAAGCAGACACTTAAGCTAATATAAGATTGAACAAGTAGACACATGCGTCATACGTGGCATAATACACATAGGACGTCATGTAGGATACAAAATTGTCATGTCAAATGTCATGTAGGATAAAAAAATTTAAATGTTCCCTCTTAAATTTCAATGTTCCCTTACAAACGAAAACTAAAACTATTTGGGTCTTTGGTATCATAGAAATATTTCTTTACAAAATATATTCCTGAAATATGATTTTTAGTGTTTGGTGGAACAATGGAATTTTTTTTCTATATTATAATTAATTTTACTTGTAGTTCTTGTTTGACTGAATTAATGAATTCATATTCACGTGACTATAAAAAAATTAAGAGATTCAAATAAAGAGTTTGATTTGATTGATTTTTTGGTTTATATGTTTAAACAGATTTCATTTAGTTTTTTCCCTAGTGAAAATCAAATTGAAAGAATATTGAAATCCACTAATCCCTTAAAAGAAATAAATGATATTTTTTAGACGAATAACAATTTTTTTATTCAACTTATAAGAATAACTACTCACAAGTAAAAAAATGTGACACAAAATCCAATTTACACTTTTTAGATTTTTTCTGCGTGCCTTTGCTCATGTAATTATCTAGCATTGATAGTTCAAGAATTATGTTTCAATTCGTGCTGCTTTTCAGAAATAAATATAAAAGTTAATAAAATTAAATAATTTTTTCCATTATTAAAAAAGGAAAAGTATAGATGATGATATATTTATTATCTTGATGTACATATTCTAACAAACTCGTCTTTCTTTTTTTTTTAAAACAAAAATCAATGCGAAGAAGTAAGCAAAAGAGAGAAAAAGAAGAGGAAGCGGGAAAACTATTACATTTGTGATTTAAGATATCTAAAACAAGGCAAAACTCAGTTATTTTATATGAAATATCAAGAATTATCCACTATCTGTAATTAATACAATTAACTGTTTGCCTTCTTATGCAACCATTGTAATCAATATATCATAAATTCTGCCCCTATAAATTTCAATGGACTTTTCTTCAACCCCTCAGTAAATCATTTCTCAATTTCTTGAAAAAAAATCATGTTAGAAAAAATGCAACAACAACCACCGACAAGCGGAATGGATCACCTAGGCATCATACCAAAACCTGAAGGACTTTGGTGTTATAGGTGCACAACGTGTTGCGATGTGTTCACTTCGAGCCAAGGGCTCGCTGGACACCAACATAAGCACAAATCTCAGGGCACTTGGATAAGAGGTGCTCCTCATGAGAAGTTTTTATGTCCATCCACTAAACTCCCCACCCTCTACCGTCAGTTGGGGACACGAAAGTCGACCCAAACAGTGTTACGCGACCAAGGACACTTTTTCCGTCCCCGTCCGAGGAATCATGTATTTTACGGGCCTTGCAAACTGCCTGGACGCCCACACGCAGTTTTGTACCAACCGCAGCAAGCCATGGTGCTTCAGGTGCCTCGTGTCATTGCACGTGCACCTATCGCTCCTCTGCTTATTCAAGATCAGAAATTGTTTGCCAACCATCCTAATCAATTGGTCGAGAACACCAATATTGATGATCAGGAGGAGCTTGACTTAGAGCTTAGGCTTTAGATCTTAAGAAACTTTGTTTTGTTGTTTTGTTTTATGGTCATGTTATGTTTGTTGGCTTGTTTTGTTTTGTTTTCGTGTTATGTTTGTTGTTTTGTTTTGTTGTCTTTTTATGTTTGTTGAAACATTTATTTAAGTTTATGTTTTGACTTCTTTTTTGTGCTTATTATGTTCTATGAAGAAATTAAATATCACCTCAATGGAATCATAGAAAAAAAAGGATGAGAAAATACTATTTTTTTGTGAAAAAACTAGATAGAGAGATAATGATTGAAGTAGATTCACTAATTACTTTGAATCATAAAGGCCAAATCGGACTCATTGTTATCACCAAAAACTGATAAATAAAGTAAGTAACTTGTTAGGATGATATCTTACTTGTCCATAGAAAGTAAAATAAAAAATTGATATTTAATGACCATATATAGTCATCACTATAATCACAAACTACGAGAAAAGAAGACAACAAATGAGTCACAAAGCATAAGAAATATGACGATTGTGGACAAGATAAAAGGTAAATAGAAAAGGGAACAAAAGAAGGTAAAAAAATGGAAATAAAGATATTTTTATCTGAAAAAAGATCAATAACTAAACAAAGAGATCTTTTGATATCTATCAAGAACCAGAGGAAGTCTAAGGAGACGTAACAAGTACACAACTTGCTATTAATTAAATAAATCTTTTGATAATTTCTCGTATATGAAAAACACATATTTTCTTTCTTCTAATTATTGATTACATACTAAACTCATCAATTACCATCCTCATTCTAATTAAAACTCCATGCCCCCAAGTAGGTCTTTTCCTTTCCAGACAATCAAATTAGTCATGAAAGGTAATTATGATGATACAAGATATGGTGAATGGTGAAAATATGACAAACACACCAATATAGAGCAAAGAATTGAGTTTGCAACAATTTTACCATTTTCACATTCACTGTTATGCGTGCTTGATATTTAGCTAAAAGTGGATATTTCTAGTACATTATCACCTCATATATCTTGATTATAATTGTATTGTCATATCGTTATCCCATATGTTGTGAGATTATTATGAGTTTTATATGTGTAGGAAGTATGTCGTATGAACACAATGAAAATTAGGTGATATTGGTTTGATTTGAAGTAATGAAATGATGATTGAAGCAAGGCTGAATTCACCCAATATCCTCGCCTCATGAGACAACTAAGCGAGCCTAGAAGCAAGAGATAATTTAGAGCTCACTTATGATCCTGGGGAATCGAGAGTTCAGATGAGCCAAGAAAATTATCCTGGCGATTATGGATTAGGTTATTTGATTCCCTACACATCTAGGAACTTTAAATACCCTAGAAAATGACTTCTGAAAAGGGACGTTGGATATTTGGAGGCAAGAACACACTTGGAGATATGATATAGATTCAACTCACTTTTTACAATGGTCTAATAAGGAAATAAATCCAACTTCACTGGAAGCATAGAAAATAAAAAGTAAAAAAATATTATTCTTTGTGTAAAAATTAGACATAGAGAGAATGATAAAAGTATATTCACTAATTACTATGAATCAGAAATGTCAGATCAGACTCAGTGTTGTCACTAAAAATTATTACATAAAGTAAGTAATAGATTAGGAAGATCTCTTACTTTTCCATAGAAAAGAATTATATAATTGATATTCAATAATCAGATATAGCCAGCAGTATAATCACAATGTAGAAGACGAGAAGACAAAGGATAACTCAAAAAGTAAAAGAAAATTGAAACACAGATCTCTTTAAAAGGAGAGAAGATCATAGATCTAATGGAAAACCTTTCAAGAACTAGAGGAACTCTAAAGACGTGTAACGAGTACTAGACTTGCTATTAATTAGGCATAATACAAAAATATATTTTTTAACTTGCTTCAACTAACATCTATGTCCTCCAACTTTGGGTGTGCACAAGAAGACACTTAAGCTAATATAAGATTGAACAAGTAGACACATGCGCCCTACGTGGCATAATACACATAGGACGCTACGTAGGATACAAAATTATCATGTCAGATGTCATGCAGGATAAAAAAAATTAAATGTCCCCTCTTAAATTTAAATGTTCCCTTACAAACTAAAACTAAAACTATTCGGGTCTTTGGTATCATAGAAATATTTCTTTGCAAAATATTTTCCTGAAATGTGATTTTTAGTGTTTGGTGGAACAATGGATTTTTTTTTTCTATATTATAATTCATTTTACTTGTAGTTCTTGTTTGACTGAATTAATGAATTCATATTTCACGTGACTATAAAAAAAGGTAAGAAATTCAAATAAAAAGAGTTTGATTTGATTGATTTTTTGGTTTATATGTTTAAACGGATTTCATTTATTTTTTTCCCTAGTGAAAATCAAATTGAAAGAATATTGAAAACCACTAATCCCTTAATAGTAAATGATATTTTTTAGACGAATAACAATTTTTTTATTCACCTAATTAGAATAACTACTCACAAGTAAAAAAATGTGACACAAAATCCAATTTAAACTTTTTAGATTTATTCTGGGTGCATTTGCTCATGTAATTATCTAGCATTGATAGTTCTAGAATTCTGTTTCAATACGTGCTGATTTTCAGAAATAAATATAAAATTTAATAAAATTAAATGATTTTTTCCATTATTAAAAAAGGAAAAGTATCGATGATAATATATTTATTATCTTGATGTACATATTATAACAAACTCATCTTTCTTTCAAAAAAACAAAAAAAAAATAATGAATGCGAAGAAGTAAGCAAAAGAGAGAAAAAGAGGAGGAAGAGGGAAAACTATTACATTTGTGATTTAAAAATCTAAAACAAGGCAAAACTGAGTTATTTTATATGAAATATCGAGAATTACCCACTATCTGTAATTAATACAGTTAACTGCTTGCCTTCTCATGCAACCATTGTAATCAATATATCATAAATGTTGCCCCTATAAATTTCAATGGGCTTTTCTTCAACCCCTCAGTAAATCATTTTCTCAATATCTTCAAAAAAAAATAATCCTTTTAGGAAAAATTCAACAACCACCAACAAGCGGAATGGATCACCAAGGCATCATACCAAAACCTGAAGGACTTTGGTGTTATAGGTGCACAACGTGCCGAGATGTGTTCACTTCGAGCCAAGGGCTCGCTGGACACCAACATAAGCACAAATCTCAGGGCACTTGGATAAGAGGTTCTCCTCATGAGAAGTTTTTCTGTCAATCCACTGCACTCCCCTCCCTATACCGTAAGTTGGGGACACAAACGTCGACCCCAATAGTGTTACACGGCCAAGGACACTTTTACCGTCCCCGCCCGAGGAATCAAGTGTTTTACGGGCCTCGCATACTGCCTGGACGCCCACACACAGTTTTGTACGAACCACAGCAAGCCATGGCGCTTCAGATGCCTCGTGTTATTGCACATGCACCTATCGTTCCTCTGCTTATTCAAGATCAGAACTTCTTTGCCAACCATCCTAATCAATTGGTCGATAACACCAATATTGATGATCAGGAGGATCCTGACATAAAACATAGGCTTTAGATCTTAAGAAACTTTAGTTAGTTGTTTTGTTTTGTGGTCATGTTATGTTTGTTGGCTTGTTTTGTTTTGTTTTCGTGTTATGTATGTTGTTTTTTTTTGTTGTCATTTTATGTTTGTTGAAACATTTATCTTTTATTTAAGTTTATGTTTTGACTTCATTTTATGTGCTTACTATGGTCTAAGAAGGAATTAAATTTCACCTCAATGGAATAATAGAAAATAAAAGGATAAGAAAATACTATTCTTTGTGAAAAAACTAGATAGAGAGATAATGATTGAAGTAGATTCACTAATTACTTTGAATCATAAAGGTCGAATCAGACTCATTATTATCACCAAAACCTGATAAATAAAGTATGTAACTTGTTAGGATTATATTTTACTTGTCCATAGAAAGTAAAACAAAAAATTGATATTCAATGACCATATATAGTCATCACTATAATCACAATCTATGAGAAGAGAAGACAACAAATGCGTCACAAAGCATAAGAAATCTGACGATTGTGGACAAGTTAAAAGGTAATAGAAAAGGGGACAAAAGAAGGTAAAATTTTTTGGAATAGAGATATTTTTATCTGAAAAAAGATCAATAACTAAACAAAGAGATCTTTTGATATCTATCAACAACCAGAGAAAGTCTAAGGAGACGTAACAAGTACACAACTTGATATTAATTAAATAAATCTTTTGATAATTTCTCATATATGAAAAACACATATTTTCTTTCTTCTAATTATTTATTACATACTAAACTCATCAATTACCATCCTCATCCTAATCAAAATCCCATGCCCCCAAGTAGGTCTTTTCCTTTCCAGACAATCAAATTAGTCATGAAAGGTAATTATGATGATACAAGATATGGTGAATGGTGAAAATATGACAAACACATCAATATAGATCAACAAATTGAGTTTGCAACAATCTTACCATTTTCACACTCACTATTATGCGTGCTTGATATTTAGCTAAAAGTGGATATTTCTAGTACATTATCACCTCATTTATCTTGATTATAATTGTATTATCACATCGTTATCCCATATGTTGTGAGATTATTATGAATTTTATATGGTAGGATGTATGTCGAATTAACACAATGAAAATTAGGTGATATTGGTTTGATTTGAAGTAAAGGAATGATGATTGGAGCAAGGCCAAATTCAGTCAATATCCTCGCCTCATGAGACAACCAAGTGAGCCTAGAAGTAAGAGATAATTTAGAGCTCACTTGTGATCCTCGGGAATCGAGAGTTCAGATGAGCCAATAAAATTATCCTGGCGAGTTTGGATTAGGTTATTTAATTCCCTACACATCTAGGTAATTTAAATACCCTAGTAAGTGACTTCTGAAAAGGGACGTTGGATATTTGGAGGCAAGAACACACTTGGAGATAAGATTTAGATTCAGCTCACATTTTACAATGGTCTAATAAGGAAATAAATCCAACTTCAATGGAAGCATAGAAAATAAAAAGTAAAAAAAATATATTATTCTTTGTGCAAAAATTAGACATAGAGATAATGATAAAAGTACATTCACTAATTATTGTGAATTGGAAAGGTCGGATCAGACACAGTGTAATCACTAAAAATTATTACATAAAGTAAGTAATAGATGTAACAACCCGTTAATGGAAAGAACAAGAATTATAAAGAAACCGTTTTTGGAAATAATCAAATTTGGAAAGTTTGACAAAGTTAAACTTAGTTTGAGTTTTGGGTCAACTCCAAACGACCATAAATCCTAGCTCAGGATGAGTTAGGTGTGCTACAAGATACCGTAGAAAATATCTTTGAATTATCTTTCTAACGCCATCGAGTTTGGCCATTTTTGAGTTCGTATGAGGGAGATATGCCCATTTGAAGTTGGGTTGTCTAGATAAGAAAAGTCAAAACTGGATTTTTGAAGGGTACTTTGATCTTTTCACTACCCAATTTATTAAATTCATTTTTGGTAATTAAGTTGGGGTCTAAACTGATTTGGTTCAGTTTACGCTTCATCAAAATAAGTTAGGGTTTTGAGAGAAGAGAAAAGAAAAGGAGAAGAAGCAAGGAATCGTCAAGTTCTTGAAGCTAGGCTTGTGGATTTTGCCAAGGGTTAATCCCTACGAGGTGTGTGAGATCACATAGCATTGGGTTCATTCACCCACGCGCCAACCATGATTTATTTCAACAAATTTATGTTCTTGAAATTATAAAAATTGAGTTCTTGATGGATTTGTTTGAAGTTTCTATTGGGTTCTTAATTGTTGAAGTTGTTGAGAAGTTCTTGATTTAAATTCATGAAATTAGATGTCATTTTGAGTAGATTCTTGCATACTTTGGTTATGTAGTCGAACCTAAGTGTTTGGGGAAAGAACCAATTGAATCTAGAGGGTTTAGAGTTGAAAAACGAGCAAGAAAAATCGGGTAAATTCCGGGGAAAGGGGTGGGGCGCCGCGCCAGCAAGAGCACCCCACTTTGTGTTCTGTAGTTTGGGCTTTGGGGCACCGCGCCAGCCAATGCGCCCCATCCCCAGTTCTGAAGTTTAAGCTCTGGCGCCCTGCGCCAGGGACGCTAGGTTCTCTACCCTTTCCCACTTCTTTTCGTACGAGTTCCCTTGAAACGTACCTATGTTTTCTAGTCTATTTATACACTCTAAGGTACGTATAAACATCATGAAATTAACCATAAAAATGAGATCATGAACCTTGAATCCATAATTCAATTCAAGGAAAGTTAAGAGTCAAGTCAAGAGAAGTTCATAGAGTCTTCCAAAAGTCTTTCACAAATGTTTTAACTTTGTTTTAAGACTTGAGTTTTGAGTTGAGTAAAGAGTAAAGATTGAAGTTCATTTCTTCAAAAGAGTATATCGTGACTATGTATTCCCAAAGAGTAAATGTTTTTCACATTTAAACAAGAAAGGAAACACCAATTTCCAACAAAGCCTTTGAGCTAGTTTTTCAGTCAAGAGTAAATGCTTTCACAATTAAGCAAGAGAGGAAACTTTGATTTCCAAGAGAGCCTTTGAGCTAAGTTTTTGAGAAATTATCTCAAACCACATAAAGAAGTTATGATTTTAAACATATGAGCTAGTATCTTTTGGGAGTAGTATTGAGCACCGATATGGGGGAGAGTTCAGACAACTCCCAGCCCCCATAAACCATGTAGCCATCATGGGTTGAAAAGGGTCATACTTTTTAGATGATTTCTTAGTGCGTTTTAGCATAAACTAGTGGATCCACTTAGTAGTTAGTTTCTATGCCCTTGGCAAGGTATAGGACGGCCCTGGCAGCATGAGGTAAAATATTGTATCATCACATAACTCTTAAGTGATGGTTGTCGGTTAGAGAAACTCCTACAATTATTATTTGTATTCTTATATACACAGAGTTATTTGTATTTTTCTATACAAAAAGAGTTTATATTGTATCTTTGCATATATACAGAGTTTTTATTGTATTTCTAAATACACTGAGTTGTTATCCATGTTTTAAAAGCCTTTCTCTATACTGCATTCATATTATTGCTTTATATTGAAATGAGTTGAGTTTAGCCCAGGTATGTTCTTTCAGTTCCTTTCAAACTTATGTCTTTTTTTAGAATTCCCCTCGCATGCTCGTACATTCAATGTACTGACGCCATTTTGCCTGCATCGTTGTTATGATGCAGATACATGTAATCAAGATCAGCATCCAACGCTTTGTTGATCCAGTTGAGCATTCAAAGTCTTGTGGTGAGCCTCCTTGCTTTCCGGAGGACCCCTATTTATATTGATTTAGTAGTTTTCAGTTGTTAGGATGATCGGAGGTCTTGTCCCGACATCCCTCCTAGTTTAGAGGCTTCATAGACTGTTAGTAGTTCATTTTTCTTTACACTGTTATTGCTTATGTTAAGACTTGAGTTGCCACTTTGGCTAAGTTGAATGTTTTTATCTTTAAACGTTCTAAGTTACCTTTTAATCAGTTGAGTAAAGATGCATTGAATCCTTGTATTAATTCTTTAAGTCTTCCGCTATGAGTTACATCAGGCCAAGGGTTCGCCTGTGGCCAACAATGGTTCTCGAGTGCCAGTCCCACCCAGGGTGTAGGCTCGAGGCGTGAAAAACTTGGTATTAGAGCACTGAGTTCAAGAGTCCTAGAGAGTCTATGAAGTCGTGTCTGTAGAGTCCTAGTTATCGGTGTGAAGCGCGCGACATCTATAATTAGGAGGATACAACATTTTAGGAACTATCTCACTTCTTTCATACTCATTTCGTGCGATAGAGTGTATCTCTATAAAAGTCTCTTTCTAACTCGTGCTTGTGCGTGTCTTTCGGATCATGCCTCCACGAAGAGTTGTCTGAGGTCGTCCGGCTAGAAGAAATATTGAGGAACAAGGGGTACCTAATGCACCAGAAGTGCAGCCCCAAGGAGAGATCACCAATGCTGAGTTCCGTGAGGCTATCCGGATGTTAAGTTAAGAGTGACCAATCAAGTTGGACAACAGAGAGGAGTTCGATAGGAAGTGGCTGATACTTCGAGGGTCTGTGAGTTTCTAAGGATGAATCCTCCTAGCTTTACTGGTTCAAGCGTCACAGAGGATCCAAAAAACTTTGTTGAAGAGCTTCAGAAGGTCTTTGAGATTATGCATGTTGCTGATGCTGAGAGGGTGGAACTACCTGCATACCAAATGAAGGGTGTCGCTAGAATCTGGTTTCATCAGTGGAAAAAAAATAGAGCTGAGGGTGCACCACTTGTGAATTGAGCTTTGTTTGAGGAGGCTTTCATGGGGCGTTTCTTTTCCCGTGAGCTAAGAGAAGCAAAGGTATGAGAAATTCCTTATTCTTAAGCAGGAATCTATGAGTGTTCATGAGTACAGTCTGAAGTTCACGCAACTTTTCCGCTATGCTCCGAAGATGGTTGCTGACATGAGGAGCATGATGAGTTTATTCGTTGCTGGGTTGTCTCATCTTTCAAGCAAGGAAGGCAAGGCAGCTATGCTGATAGGGGATATGGACATATCAAGGCTAATGATCCATGTGCAACAGGGTGAGAAGGACAAGCTGAGGGATTGAGAAGAATTTAAGAATAAAAGGTCTAAGACATCAGGGAACGAGTCCGGGCAGCAAAAGAGTAATGCAAACCGGTCTTCCTTCCTACAGAAACACAAAGGACCTGCTCCATCATCTGCTTGTACACCTACACCAATGAACAAAGGTGAGTACAATAGTCAGAATTCATAGGGTTTTAGAGCTAGACCTGCCTATTCTCAGGGTAGTATGGCACAAGGGGGTAGTAAGCCTCCTGCATGTGCTAAGTGTGGTAGGAGCCACACAGGGATGTGTCGTGATGGCTCCACTGGTTGCTTCAAGTGTGGCAAGAATGGTCATTTTATGCGAGAGTGTCCTAAGAACAGACAGGGTAATGGTAATGGGGGCAATAGATCCCAGTCTTCTTCAGTTGCTCCACCAGACAGAGCTGCATCTAGAGGAGCTACTTCAGGGGCAGGCGAAAGAGGAAACTATCTTTATGCTATCACTAGTCGCCAAGAGCAAGAGGATTCTCCAGATGTTGTCACTGGTATGATCCAAGTCTTTAACTTTGATGTTTATGCTTTGCTAGATTTAGGAGCGAGTTTATCTTTTGTAACTCCATATGTTGCTATGAATTTTGATGTTCTTCCTGAGCAACTTCTTGAGCCCTTCAGTGTTTCTACACCTGTTGGTGAGTCTATTCTAGCTGAGAGAGTCTATCGTGATTGTACCATTTCCGTCAATCACAAGAGTACCATGGCTGACTTAGTTGAGTTAGATATGGTAGATTTGGATGTCATTCTAGGTATGGATTGTATTCATGCTTGTTATGCATCAATAGATTGTAGAACTCGAGTAGTCAAGTTCCAGTTTCCCAGTGAACCAGTTATATAGTGGAAGAGTAGTTCAGCAGTGCCTAAGGATCGTTTTATTTCGTACCTTAAGGCGAGAAAGTTAGTTTCCAAGGGGTGTTTCTATCACTTAGTCCGAGTTAATGACTCTAGTGTTGAGATACCTCATATTCAATCAGTTCCAGTAGTAAAAGAGTTTCCAGAAGTCTTCCCAGATGATCTTCCCAGAGTCCCTCCCGAGAGAGAGATAGACTTCGGTATAGATATTCTTCCAGATACTCATCCTATATCTATTCCGCCATATTGAATGGCACCAGAAGAGTTGAAGGAGTTAAATGAGCAGTTGAAAGATCTCCTAGAGAAAGGTTTTATTCGACCAAGTGTATCACCTTGGGGCACTCCGGTCTTATTTGTGAGAAAGAAAGATGGTTCTCTTAGAATACGTATAGATTACCGTCAGTTGAATAAAGTTACTATCAAGAATAAGTATCCTCTTCTAAGAATTAATGATCTTTTCGATCAGCTTCAGGGTGCCACTTGTTTTTCTAAGATAGACCTCAGATCAGGCTACCATCGGTTGAAAGTAAGGGAATGTGATATTCCAAAAACAGCATTCATGACCCGTTATGGTCATTATGAGTTTCTGGTCATGTCGTTTGGTTTAACTAATCTACCTGCAGCGTTCATGGACCTTATGAATAGAGTATTCAAGCCTTATTTAGATATGTTTGTTATCGTGTTCATTAATGACATACTAATCTATTCGAGGAATGAGGAAGATCATGCTAGTCATCTCAGAGTAGTTCTCCAAACTTTAAAGGATAGAGAGTTGTACGTTAAGTTCTCTAAGTGGGAGTTCTGGCTTGAGTCTGTGGCTTTTCTAGGCCACATTGTTTTCGGTGATGGAATTAGAGTTGATACTCAGAAAATAGAGGCAGTGCAGAATTGTCCTAGACCCACATCTCCAACTGATATTAGGAGTTTCTTGGGGTTGGCTGGATATTATAGAAAGTTCGTCGAGAGATTTTCATCTATTTCATCTCCTTTGACTAAGTTGACTCAGAAAATAGTAAAGTTTCAATAGTCTAAAGCTTGTGAGAAAAGCTTTCAGGAATTGAAAAAGAGGTTGACTACTGCCCCAGTATTGACCTTCCCAGAGGGTACACAAGGCTTTGTTATATATTGTGATGCGTCTAGAGTTGGTTTGGGTTGTGTGTTAATGCAGAATGGCAAAGTTATAGCTGATGCCTCCATACAACTTAAGGTTCACGAGAGGAATTATCCAACCCATGATCTAGAGTTGGCTGCCGTAGTATTTTCTTTGAAAATATGGCTTCATTATCTTTATGGTATTCATATAGATGTGTTCACCGATCATAAGAGTCTTCAATATGTGTTTAGTCAAAAAGAGCTTAATCTCAGACAAAGAAGGTGGTTAGAGTTACTCAAAGATTATGACATGAGTATTCTTTATCACCCAGGTAAGGCTAATGTTGTTGCTGATGCTTTGAGTAGATTGTCTATGGGTAGTACCGCCCATTTTGAGGAAGATAAGAAAGAGTTAGCAAAAGATGTGCATAGACTTGCACGATTAGGAGTTCGACTAATGGATTCCACAGAAGGAGGAGTAGTGGTGATGAATGGGGCTGAATCATCATTAGTGTCAGAAGT
>JAJONR010004030.1:0-18326 GCA_029582245.1 Solanum etuberosum | reverse complement strand
TAGAGTTGTGGAAGAAAGTGACCAACAAGTTACATGTATGATCAAGTGGATGGATAACGATATCCTTGTCACAAACGTATATGCTAAATGCGATGCTAATCTCAGAGAACCTTTATGGGATAATCTAAAAGACATTGCTGGAATGTATAACTCACCTTGGTATATTGCTGGAGATTTTAATTGTATTATAGATCCTGCAGAAAAAAAAGGTGGTACCCCTCACAGAATGTCCAAAATCTTACCACTTCTCCAATGTATTATGGATTGTGATTTGATAGACCCTGGATATTCAGGATCCACTTTTACTTGGTGTAATGGTTGGCCTACTACCAAAAGAGTATGACAAAGACTTGATAGAGTTCTAGTAAATCATGAGTGGATGAACCTGTTTGATTTTACTTCTGTTGATCATCTTATAAGAACAGGTTCAGATCACTCCCCTATCCCTACTCTGGCGAATTCCACTCAAAGAAATCATGTCAAATATTTTAGATTTCTTGATTTATGGACTGATGAAGAGGGCTTTAAAGAAACTGTGCAACAAGCCTGGAATATTGAAGTTGAGGGTTCCCCTATGTGGAGATTCCATTTGAAATTGAAAAATACACGCAAGAAACTATCAGAATGGTCTAGAAATTCGATTGGTAATATTTTTTATCAAGTTTCTAATCTAGAAAAAAAAGTGACTGAATTTGAGAACAACATCCTTAATGACAACTCATAGGCTAACAGAAGTTATTTGAATCATGCTAATTCTCTACTCATTAGAGCTTACAAGAAAGAAGAAGCCTACTAGAAACAAAAATCAGGCATTCAATGGTTTGTGGAGGGAGAAAACAATTCCAAATTTTTCCACTCTATTGTAAAAGGTAGGAAAAAGATAATGTCTCTTAAGAGAATGAGGAAAGATGACGGAACTTGGATTGAGGGTGATGAAGACATTGCCAATGAAGCTATATCCTTTTTTTAAAAACAATTCTCTAAGGAGAATTACGTCGATGACTTTTCTAGTCTTAATTGTATTCCTCGGGTTATTGATGACTATGATAATGATCATCTAACCGCTAATCCTTCTATGGATGAACTGAAAGACGTGGTTTTCTCTATGAGTTGTCATAGTGCCCTAGTCCCTGATGGGATATCTGGAAAATTCTATCATAGTTGTTGGGATATCATTAAAAATGATCTTTTACTGATGGTTCTTGATTTCTTTGCAGGCAATCATATTCCTAAGTCCATCACTCACACTTATTTAATCCTAATTCCCAAAGTGGATAGTCCTCAAAGTTTCACGGAACTAAGACCCATTAGTCTTAGTAACTTCTCAGTCAAAATCATTTCTAACTTATTAACCAGAGACTTAGTCATCTGATGCACAAGATAGTCTCTCCTAATCAGACTGGTTTCATTAAAGGAAGATCCATTACAGACAATATTATGTTAACCCATGAAATGGTCCACAACATCAACAGAAATTCCTCTGATGGTAATGTGGTGTTAAAGCTGGATATGGCTAAAGCATACGGTAGGGTCTCCTGGGAATATCTCTGTAGAGCTTTGAGATATTTTGGCTTTTCTGAGAGATGGATTGACAGTGTTTGGAGACTAATCACAAACGTTTGGTACTCTGTCAATATTAACGGAGTCAGACATGGTTTTTTCAATTCCCCCAGGGGTATCAAACAGGGAGATCCTCTTTCTCCATCTCTTTTTTATAATAGGAGCAGAATTACTTTCTATAATGATGAATTCTTTAATACACTCAAATTTTATCCCATTTACTTTTGATAAAAATGGTCCTAATATCTCTCATCTTTGTTATGTAGATGACACTGTTCTATTCTCTTTGTGTGATCGTCACTCACTTAGTCTTCTTATGACTAATCTAGGAAAATATGAGGAAGTCACAGGCCAGCGTATTAACAAGGATAAATCAGGGTTCTATGTAACTTTCAAAGATGATGACCATAGGATCAATGTCATTAAAGAAATTACTGAATTCAAACATTGTCACTTTCCTATGATATATCTAGGATGTCCCATTTATGTGGGATGGAAAAAAGTGGTCTACTTCAATACCATGGTGGCTAAAGTATCCAAAAGACTACAAGGGTGGCAAGGAAAATTACTTTCTTATGGTGGAAAGACTGTTCTTATTAAATCAATTTTTCAAGCCCTACCAATACACTTGTTATCAGCTGTTCTCCCTCCAAAAACAGTTATCGAGCAGATTGAGAAGATTATTATTAACTTCTTTTGGGGAATGGATGGTGACAGAAAGAAAAAACATTGGTGCGGGCTTTAGATCTCTTAGAGATATATGTAACACATTCTCTGCAAAACTTTGGTGGAAATATAGAACCCAAGATTGTTTATTGAAAGCATTCTTGGATGCCAAATATTGCAAAAATTTTGATCCTGTTGCTAAGAAGTGGGCTTCTGGGCAATCTCACCCATGGAAGAGGCTCATGGATAGCAAAGAGAAGGTGAAACCTCTTATTCTATGGAAAGTTGGCAAAGGAGATGTATCGTTTTGGTGGGATAACTGGACCAATCTAAGTCCTCTTGCTAAACTAGTGCAGAATCGGAGAACTCCCAAGAAGACATTGGTGAAATATTTCTACAGAAACAACAATTGGAATATTGTGAAGCTTAGGAGAATTTTGCCACAAAATGTGATCAACTCTATTGTCACTATTGAATTCAATAATAGTAAACTTGACCTTCCTATTTGGACTCCTGATTCTACTGGTAATTTTAACAGTAAGTCTGCTTGGCATATAGTGAGAACGAAGAAAGGGAAAATATGTCCAGCTCAATGACTTGGCACAGAAAAGTTCCTTTCAGGATTTTTTTTTTATGAGAGCTTTTCAAAATAAGATCCCGTCTGATGATACTATGAAAAGGTTTAAAATCTATCTTCCTTCTATTTGTAATTGTTGTTCCAACCACAAAGTGGAGACAACTGAACATCTCCTCAGAGAAGGACATATTGCTACACAAGTATGGAAATTCTTTTGTAATACTTGTGGTATTGGATTGACCCAGGGAAATCTTAGAATGACTATTATGAAATTGTGGATTGATAAATGTAATAATGAAGTACACAAGTGTATTTTGCAATGTTTACCAACTGCTATACCTTGGGAAATTTGAAAAAATAGATGTCGGGCAAGGTTTGACGACATAAAAATGTCTGCTTGATTTATTATTCAGCAAGTTAACAAGTTGATTTTCATGATTCTCAAAACTCAATTCCCTGGGTTACATATTCCTAGTCAGTGGAGGGAAAAATGTAACACCATGGAGCGTATCAGGCCTATGATTCATTCTCAAGAAGTATATTGGCGCAAACCAAGGCCTACTTGGGTCAAACTCAATGTGGATGGCTGCAGCAAAGGTAATCCTGGCTCAGCAGGAGGGGGAGGCGTTATTAGAGACTGCAGTGGAAATATGATTATTGTCTTTACTGAATTTTATGGTTATTGCTCCAATAATGTTGCAGAAGCTAGGGCATTATGGAAAGGTGTTAACATATGCAAGGTTGCTGGCATGTTTAAGGTGATAGTGGAGTCGGACTCAATGTTGATTATCGATATACTCAATGGAAAACTAAAACCACCTTGGCAAATCAGCCAGACTATAGACAAGATTTTGGGAGATATTAGTTTTGGTGATTTTATTTTTAATCATGTCTACAGAGAGGGTAATTCTACTGCTGACCTTCTGGCTAACTTGGGTGAGGACTCAAAATGTTCTTCTATCTTCACTGAAGCCACTTCCTTACCTTCTAAGGTTAGAGCTTCAATGAAGCTAGAACTTGATGGGCTCCCTAACTTCAGATTTAGAACCAAGAAAAACAAGTTCATCAATGATGATTACTGATAAAATTGATCCTTGTTTGATGAGCTCTTATAGACATAAAATATCCTTTTGTTGTGAGGTTTCTTACAGTAGAAGGATCATTCAATCTCAAATTGGTATTAGTAACCATATGGGAAACAAAATGGTTATATCCAACCTACACTTTGTTTATGAAGCTAAGGTTTATGTCCTCTTCAGTGTAATTATGATTTTTGGTATATATACAGGTCAGAGTCATGCCTAAACTCCTCCATCTTTATGATGGATTTCTTGAAAAAAAAAAAACTATCTTTTATGTTACTAATTTTGAGCCTTGGAGTAGAATTTATCTTGATTTCAGGGGTGTCACATAATACTGTTTCGTTAGAGTTTTTAAAAAAAATAGATATACATATATTAATAATAAATGAAATGAAAATAAAAGGTAGAAACATTAAAAGGAAAATGTTTGTCAAAAAAGATGTGTACTGGTCTGCTGGTTAGGTGATTGTACGTCACTTACAGTAGTGGGATAGTTGAAATCTTTCTGTCCTTAAAAAAACATTTCGAGCCGAAACTTTGAGAATCGTAAGCTATTCACATGAAGCATTTTGATATGTATGGTATTTAGGTATTAATTAATGTATCTATTAAGGGTTATTTTTATATGTATCAAGTTTTGTATAAATATCTCCTATATGAATAACTGGTTGTAAATGGGTTTTCAAAATAAAGAAAAAATCTAATGGATTAAACGCCATAAGGTTGTTATAGTTGCTAAGTTTTTCCATCGACATCCTGAAATTGACTTTGATGATGCATTTAGTCTTGTTGTCAAACCGACAACTATTTGAGTTGTTTCCTATTGTCATATCACAAGGATAGACTGTTAATCAACTTGATATCTCTAACACGTTCTTGCATGATAAGCTAGAGTAGGATGTATACATTGTTTAACTATCTGTTTTTGTTGAGCCTAATCACCTTGATTACACATGTAGGCTAAAGATATCTATTTATGTCCTTAAACAATCTTCTTCAGTCTGAAAATAAATGTTTGATTGATGCCTTGTATGGGCTTGATTTCCAAGGCTATTAAATAAATTCTGCACTTAGAAGCGCCGAGACTGATTGTTTTGTCTGATCTATGTATGTTGATAGTATAATTATAGTCTTCGGTATGTCTATGTATTTAGTTGCTTCATTGCTTCAACATTGGGAAATTTTTTTTCCCCTTGCTCTACTACTAGTTTTGCAATTTTCTTACGTTCAACACTTGTTTCTTGGTGTTCTTGTAAACAACAGTTTGTCTCGCGCACCACTATTGAGGTCAAATATCACCCTCTTGTTGTTGTCGCCTGTGAACTCCTACAGATTAGTCTATTGTTGAAAGAAACTAGTCTTTCTTATGGTACGTGCCTTCTTGTGGTGTCATAGCTTAAGTGCGACTTATGTTATCGCTAACTCGATGTTTCACTCTCGTACCAAACATTTAACAAGAATTAGGCAATTTTCTTAATCCTTTTTGTATGTTAGCCCATGAATATTTTGGTGATATGACTTTCTGGCGATATTTTTGAAAAACCTTTACGGGACCCTCTGTAATGAGTTGGAGGAGCAGTACGTATAGCCTCACCATGATCCACTATATATTTTGGCACTCAAGGGCCATTTAACAGGAATTAGATAATTTTTTTAATTTTTCACGTGTGTTAGCCCATAAATGTTTTAGTGATATGATTTTTGGGTGATTTTTATTTAAATACCTCCTACATGATCAATGAAAGTCATGTTGATTTCTCCTTTACACATTTTACCTTATTAAAGGCTTAACTACGAGTGTGAATCTAGATTAATTGAGCAACCTGATGATTATTTAAAGAAAATAAAATAGCTCTGTACATGAAGCAATGATGATCTCTGGGTACATATTTTTTTGTAATATTGTGTACTAGTTTGTATGAAAATAACATTTCATCAGAGTCAAAGTCAGGATTAAGAGTTTGAGAGTTCTAAATTTTGGGATAGAAGAGAAAAATATTAGAACATGCTTCATTTTAAAAAGAAAAGAGAATTTTTTATTGATATAGTAGTGTTTGAATCCACAATACGAGTGTGAAAAACATTTTGCACCGTCTTTTTTTATGATCGAGCTGTCAATCAATTTTTTTTAGGGTTCACAAGTTAATATGCATATATATATTTTTTAATTTTTAATACAAATACAAAGTCTACAGAAAAACTAGTGGGTTCGTTCGAATCCATGAACCCCACCTAGATTCAACTCCGCATTTCATGATTGAAAAGCTGCCTACTTCTTGTCCGTTCGTACAATGATTGTGTACTATGATGTTATCCTGTGCCATATTTTTTAGCAATAGCAGTACAATCAAATCCAAACGTGGTATCTCTTTGATTGGCCTTTTGCATCACCCCTTAGCAATCCCATAAACAAAATAATTATTTTCATATAGATAGTCATTATAATAAGGCTTAAATTATCTATAGCCTTTTAAAACTATCTGCATATTTCACTTAGACACTCCAAATCAACCTTTTACTTATTGAACACTTTTAACTTTACAAATATTGTTCCTATTAGACACATTTTGATAATTAGCAAAAAATGTAAAGAGAGTGCGATGCACTTGCCATGACATGGCAATGTAACTAATTAAATAACGTCATGTGGCTTTGGGCCCAATAAATCCTAAACTATGTTGCCGCCTTCGACCTGCCGCCTGTGCCCCCACATCATCTTCTTCCCCCTTTTTTTTTTTAAGAACTTAAATCTCTTGGTTTTTTCTACTTTTTTTTTAGATTTTTTTTTGTTCTTAAGTATAGATTTGATTCATGTTTGAATTGATTTGGCAGAAAGAAAGAGATGTATGGTGGCAGAGTTTTCCGACGAACAAACTAAACTGGCAAACTGAAAGTTGTGATTGATTGTTTGAAATTCTATGGAGAAAGAAGGATGTTGACGAAGAAGATTTGGAGAAAAATGAGGTGGTGTTGATGGTGGGTGGTGGGGGCAATGACTGGTAAAAAAGGGAATGGAGACGATGGCCTGAAGAAAAAAGGGGGAAGAAGATGATCGGAGAAAGAACGGAAAGGAGAAGTATGGGTATGGTGACGACAGATCCGGTAAAAATCAAGGTGGCGGTGAAGAAGAAGAATGACTGCACCTCAATAAAGAAGAGGAATGAGCTTTAATGGTGGTTGAGTCAAAGAAGAAGAAGAGGAGATGATAATTTTTTTTTTTAAAAATAATCTTTTTCTATGCCTTTCACACTCTTCTCATGTGTATTACACACATTGTCATGTCAGTAAAAAATGTTTAATAGATACAAATTTCTTACCGCGTAGATATTCAATAGGTATAAAAATGAATCGGATGTCTAAGTGAAATATGCAGACAATTTTAATGGACCGTGGATGACTTAAGCGTTATACTAATGATCTACGAGAGAAAACAAATCAGTCATACTGTCCTTGACCAAATTGAGAGGTTAATTAGGATAGAAGGGATAAAATTTCTTCAATCTTAATTAAAGGTATCAAATTTGAATCCTATAACTAAAAAAATCATAATAGGAAACACTTGCTTCTTTAGTAGGTTATTCCGTGCAAACATGAATTAATTAGAACCTAAAATAGAATATTAGACACCAAGTTAAAAATAAATAAGAACTATATTATTCTTATATTTTACATAAAGCTAAAATTGTCAGAATTAAAAATCCACTAACCAGGTGCTCAAAATTAAAAGTAAGCTACCATCTAAAATAAAAATAAAATCCATATATTCTCGTACTCATACTAAAATATGAAGAAGGTGGATCAAGATTCTATCAACAATATGGGTGCAGTATTGTGAACTTGTGATCTAATTTTTTTTTTTTAATCCCTTTTGTTATTGAATTGAAATTCTTCCTTTTATGTCAAGAAGATTTAAAATAATTCTTAAAATTTGTTTTAATTTTATTTGTGCAATATAAATTTTTATGAAGAGTTTTCGATTAAATCCTTTTCCTTTTACCTAATTTCGGTCAATTATGTATATATTAAACCTAAGGTGATCCGACCCTTCTTCGAACCACGTATGTCATGGCCTTTAATTATGAAGTCAACCTCATTGACTATACTGTGAGTAATATAGCCAATCATTAAAAGATGAAAGATAGGCATATGGAACTCTGAAAAGATGATGTTGAATTGAGTCAATTATCAATCATCAATCATCAATGGACCTAAAAGGATTTGCATTAATTGTGGAGGAGATAAATATTGACATAATAAGTATATGTATTTTCTAATTTGATTTCATCTAATATTCATGTCCTTCAATTTTGAGTATATATAAGTAGATACTTAAATTTGTATAAAGTTGAACAAGTACACATACGTGTCTTATATGACATAATAGACATAGGACGTAACTTGTCACGTAGGACGCTACATAGAACACTTATATCTACCTGTTTAACTTTATACAAGTTATGCATATTCAAAATTGTAGAACATAAGTATCAACTGATCAAACCAAGTTAAAGGGTACGTTTATGTATTATGTCATAAATATCTGGTGTTTTGGAATATTAAATATGAAGGGACAGTAGAAACAAACGTTTGCAGTGCAAGACCATACAATTTGAAGCAACAAGTGGGTGATCCTAGTTCTATCTTATGGTACTTTGTCGGTTAAATAAAACTCCCCAAATAGACCATACATACAACTTGTAGTCCTTTTCCATAGTAGAATCCATACAACCAACTTTTTAAATTGATTCGACTTAAATTGAACCCATTGTCTGAATGCAAAAATTCGGTGGTGCCTCTTGAATCTACCTTCATTATCCAACAATCAATTTTTTCCGTCAAATGAGTGGCGTACATAAAATTTTACATAGAAAATATCGTGTTTAAAGTGTTAAATAATAGGCTAAGTTGAAATTCATGACCGAATCGAATTAATTAATTGACAAAATGTTATTTGAATTGAAATGAATTTGTTTGAAATTAACAAACTAATGAGTTATCATCCAATTTGCCTCAACATTAACCAGATTTTAATTTCTTCGCTGCCTTAACTTTAACCAGATTTTAATTTCTTGTTTTTTTTTTTAAATTTTTTAATTTTACTTAATAAAATTATTATTTTTCTTTATTATGATTATATATAAGATATCAGACAAATAAAAGTCTTTTGTTTTCTTATTTTTCTAACAAGATTTTTGATAGAGAAACTTGGCTACACATCAATTCAATTTTTTTTATTAGTACCAACTTTTAGGTAAAGCCAATGAAGCACAAGCTTTGGGTCCGTAATTTTTGGGAGCTCCCCACCCACCCCAACCCCTACTCCCACCCATATATATCTATACTGGATTTGGCGACGGACACATTGTAGCTAAACACAAAATTTATCGCTAATCCTAATTAGCGATAGATTTTTGTTAGCTACGAACATAGACCAACAACAAAGTTTGTAGCTAATTTCAGTGTTTTTTAATAGTATATATATTTGGTAGATAATCAATTCTCTAGCCATTTAGACAACTAGCTATATAGATTCTTGGTCACTATTGCATATTGTTCATCTATTTACTACAAAGCTGATTAACAATATGATCTAAAAACACACCTTAAACGATGATCAATTTTTTTACCATAAACAAAAAGGGGAAGTGATTTGTGGCCCTTCCATCAAGTGGCTGAAAGATACAATTTCCACCACTTGTATTGTATCCAAACAAGGGTTCTTTGCTCATGATTAGTTGACAATTACTTGGAACAATTTTTGAAGAATATTCTAAAGTAACTTTTAAAGAATTTTAATACGTATAGCTTGAGATATTTACATATAGTATTCCACTTTTGTGAAGCAATATATGTGAAGTCTTTTCCTTTCTGAGTTTCTTGGCTAGTGAGATCTCTAGCTAAGGTGGTCCATTTTACAGCTTGCAGTAGGAGAACCTTGTATGGATATGGTCCAAACTCCAAGCTATAATCAAGGAAAATACTAATTTGTTGCAACAAAAGAAAATTTTATGAATAGTATCTTTAAAGGAAAAAAAAAAAAAAACTCCTTTATTAATTAAACTAGTACATTTTTCTTGTAAATTCTTTATGTCATACATTGTTCATTTACTTAATTAGTGAAATTGTATATTTTTTGTCATTTTAATTTATGTGGTCATATTTAGTTGGGCACATGATTTAAGAATTATTTTAAATATGATATGACTGTTTGCAATAAATTTTAAAATGATGGGAAAAAATGGCAATCACAAAAAGTATGAAGAAACAAGAATATTTTATTGATAAGTAATGTGGGTACAATTCTGTTTCTCCCTTAATTCTTTTCTCTGAATTTCTCCGTGATTTGAGGGTTGTTAGTATCGTATTTCTCTGAATTTCTCCGTGATTTGAGGGTTGTTAGTATTGATTTCTTGAATGGCCACATCTTGATTTCTTTGTGATTATTCTATAAATTTATAGAATTTTTGAATTGTCTCTTTAGTTGAATATATTACAACTTTATAGTTAGGGTTTAGGGTAGACTGTAGAGTAGCCTCTAAGAACCCAAACTATAATTGAGCTCTTCTTGTAGAGTCTCAACTGGAATTGGACATGTCTTGAGTCCCTTAAAATTTCGATGTCTACAATGACATTTGTGTAATTATGTAACCTTGGAAACACTTGTGATCTTAAACATGGAATAACATTTGTGATGTTGTAAAAACCTGGTCACTAAAAGTAAAATAAGAAGTTTAAGTTCGTATTATTTCAAATTTAGAAAGTTCTAATTCTTTTTAGAACGGACTAAACAACCCTTAGAAATTCACTCTTCCATAAAAAGTAAGAGGTGTTTACACTAAATTGCCCTTAATTAAATAGTACATATTCAATTCAATTTTTTGGTTATGTAAAAGGGGAAAGAACATAAGTATACTATATAAGATTAATTATTACGAATGCAAAATGCTCTTTGCTCTCCTAACCTACTTTTTTTCGGCCTAACCCTACCCACCATGACAGCGTCAGCCAGCTTCTTCCCAACCAAGATGGTGGTCTAGAGTCTAGACATCACTCCCCAATCCTCACTTCTTTGTATCAATAACAATCCCATTGAAATACCGACTGCATACCCTAAATCCCCTTTGTTAAACTAATGCAATTTGCTCAACCCTATCAAATACGTTACTATGTCTACTTGTAATGACCCGATTGGTCATTTTTGAAAATTCTTGTAAATTATCATTTGCACCTCTCGATATTGACCTCGAGTTATTTATGTTTGAGTTTTGAAAGTTGGTTTCAAACTTTGAATAAAAAGTTGAGAATTTTGTAAGTTTTGTGTTTTGAAAGGCTAAAGTTGTATAAAAGTAGTTTTCGGTGTCGTTTGGAGTTTCGAGTGTCGGAATGGAATTTCGTCGATTCCATCAATTTCAGAATGTGAAAATTGGTCCATGAGAGTTGTCTATTTCAGATTCAGAGTCTTTTTTGAGGATTTGAATTCCTAAGTTGGAAATTTGTGGAGTTTTAGCCTTTAAGTTGACTTTGGTCAATATTCGGGGTTCAGATGCTCGGGCCGGAATTCTGAGAGTTCCTTTGGATTCGGGAGATGATTTTATGCCTTAGTGAGATCTTGGTTGAATTTTTAGAGGTCCCGAGCTTGTTTTGACCTTTTTAGGCGTTATGTTAGTTTCTTGTGATTTTCACGGATGTCGGGTCAGGAAAATCTCAGATTTGTGTTTCAACGGTTTTATTGAATCCAGAACATCGAATATAATCAATTTTCATACATAATTTGTATGTATGGGGTTCCGAATGAATCCTGAGGGTCCTGTCGATGATCTTTTGTGTTGATTGATGTTTCTGGTTCTACAGTCCTCGCGTTTGCGGAGGGCCTTCGCTTTTGCTATCTTCGCTTTAATGAAGGCCGGCTCGCAAAAGCGAGATTGTCCTTTTGGGCGGGGTTCACTTAAGCTAACCAGGGCTCTCTTTAGCGATGATCGCTTAAGCAAAGCCCGGTTCGAAAAAGCGAGACGCCTAGTTTTCCGGGGTTCACTTAAGCTAACCTGGGTCACTTTTGCGATATCATAAAGGGGTTTTTGGTTTGAAATTTTGGGGTTTGAGCCCCATTTTCCATTTTTGAGCTTGAAAAAACCCCTGGAGGCAATTTTGAAGAGATTTCTTGTGCCAAATCTTTTGGGTAAACTTTTGTGACCCTAAAACTTCTTTTCCCTCTGATTATTTATGGATTTTAACATCAAAACTTGGGATTTGATTGGCAATTGGCAAGGTTTTCAAGAACTTGAATTATAAACTAAAATGGTGTTTTGAATTGATTTTAAGTCCTTTTTCAATATGGTTTTCACCAATGAGTTCCAAATTCCTTGGGTAATGTTTTCAAGTAAGAATTTTCAGATTCAAACCTCATTTTTGAAATTGAGTTTTTGAGTTGATTGACCCTTTTTCAAAGAGTTTGAATTGGGTATTGTTGTTTCCAGAATCTTATTGTGATTGTTTGATTGAATTAGATTGTGTGGCTTTGGATATTGTTAGGAAGGGGGGAGGCTCAAGTCTTAAAAAAGGCTATTTGATTGAATTAAAGCAAGTGATCTCCTAAACCTTGTAAATCTAGTGTAATAGTGTATTTCCCTTTATTGTGTGTGTTGGGGGGTAACTAGAATGAGGTGATAGGTTCATTATTGTTTCACTTGATTAATCTTAATGAAAAAAATTGAGATTAATGAAAAGGCAACGTGTTGATCATAATGCTTGTGATTTGCCTTATTGTTAGCCATATTTGATTGATTGATGAAATGCTTTGATGACATTAATGTGGACTTTAATTGCTTGATTGTTGTCTCTTCCTTATTGTGTGAAATTGCTTATGTATATTGATTGTTGTACACCGTGTTGAGACATGTGATATAAAGTTGATGGGAAATAGTTCCGCCTAGTAATATTAAGCTGAAGGGAAATGGTTCCGGCAAGTGATGTAATATAAAACCTCTGGAAAATTATTGCGGCTAGTGATAATGTGCCGATGAGAAATGGTTACGGCAAGTGATATGATATAAAGCCGAAGGGAAATGATTTCGGCTAGCAATGTGATATAAAGCCGATGGAAAATGGTTCTAGCTAGTGATAATGGGCCGATGGAAAATGGTTCTGACAAGTAATATAATATAAAGCCGAAAGGAAATGGTTCCAACAAGTGATATAATGTAAAGCCGAAAGGAAATGGTTCCGGCTAGTGATGTGATATTATGCCGATGGGAAATGGTTCCGGCTAGTAATATTGTGCCGATGTGAAATGGTTCCGGCAAGTGTTTGATTATTGTGATTTGATGAACTTGATGCTTGTGATTGATCTACTTGATACTTGTGATTGATTTACTTGATAATTGTGATTGATCTACTTGACACTTGTGATTTTCATACCTGATACGTGTTGGTTGTTGAACTGAGACTATTGAACTATGTGATTAAGCCTTGTGAACTGTGTATTGTGAAATTGTTAGGTTGAGTTGATTTTTATGCAGGTTGTAGTTTGAGGAGGTTTAGTTGGTATGAGAGGAGTATTCATTTTCTAGCTAGATTTGCTTTGTTTATCAAGTTGCTTGCTGAGTATCGTGTTGTTTGGTACTCACTCTTTTCTTCTACACTTCTGTAGGTTCCGAGATCAGCTTTGTGTGACTGCTCTTCTTCTTCTCCCATTCTGAGGCTTGTTGAAGGACTTGAGAGGTAGCAATTTGGAATCCTGGTGGGTCCTGTTTTTCCTTTTGGTTATGCTTTGTTCTATTTGGGAAACAAAGACATTGAGACTAGTATTTATTTCATTTCCGCACTTTATGTATTAGTGGGTTGTACACATGACAACCATATTTTGGAGTTATTATATAATAGATAATTTTTTCACTTTTATCCTGTTCTTACTTTATCTTTCCACATTTCTTTCGTTTCGTTGGGTTGAGATTGACTTATCTTGTTGGAAGTAGACAAGTGTCATCACATCCATTTTTGAATTGTGAGACTACTAAACCTAATGGTGAACCCATCAAATTTAACTATTGAGATCATCAATGGCATCCCTATTGTTAAATGGATTAAGGCGGAACTCTGACGTATGACAAGAATTGAAAACTCATAATATGATGTAGTAGGTAAGTGTTTATATAATTGTATTGACATACAAGACATAAGGAAAATTCTACTAGCATAGTGCAGTATCAAAGGTTGTCACGCTCCGAGCCTACATTCTGGGCATGTTAGGTACGTAAAGTCTTTGTTGATCCTAAGCTAATTCTTGGCTTGAATTACTGCTATGCTGGGAACTTGTAACACCTCAAAAATCTCTAAGCTAAGATCTGAATAATTCTTGATAAGTGTATAGGTGTCACGACCCAAAGCATACCCTAGACGTGACATGGCGTATAAAACCCCGAGAGGCCCTACACAAGCCACTTAGCATACATCATACAAGATAATAGAAACCAAAAGAGTTTTAACGGTAGCATTTCAAATAAAAAGTTTGGCACAAAATAGCGGAAGTCTAAACATAAGTCTCAAAGCCATCTATTACATCATAAAGAAGTGATTGGGACGTAACCCATACATAGCATACAATATTCGAAAAACAATGACATGAAAGCAATAAAAGAGTCTCGGTCCTCAGAACATGAGGACTCACCAATCTTCAATATCTATATGGGATCACTAGCCACGAGTATGGGAGGTAGGAGCGTCGGACCCTACATTAGTGAAAAATGTAGGCAAAAGTATGCGTCAGTACATGGAATGTACCAAGTATGATAACAATGCATAAGAGTTATGAAATCATGCTAAAAGGGACTTTATATGACATGCAATGACCAATCTAAATCATAAAATAACATGTTAGAAAACATAAGTCTTAACCATGGTCAATGCAAGCTAAACATATTTAAAACACATTTGAGATACTTTTAGAAAGCAACCTTAGTTCATTATTGTGGGAGATTTACTTTTAACCGACATAGACCATGTGAGCTATAACATGGAATTCAGTGTCTATGCCGCACCAAAAAGAGATGTCCTTACTTGACAAGGTAAGAACGATAAACTTCTAGTTTAGGTGGATCCACTAGCTAATGTCTATCGAAGGCAAACCTATGGTGGCACATAGTTATGTAAAGGGAGATTGCTACTAGAAACCCGACCTCAATTATGGGAGAGCTTCCATAGCCTCTCGGTGCTAAGCATAAATTCCATGGAATAGTCATTAATCTTAACATATCTTATTATCCATGGAAGGGCACATCAAGTGGTCAATCCAAGCTACAATTCATTAGAATAACTTCTTAAATTCGATTCATCGTAGGTGAGAAAAACTTTCACAACAACAACAACAACAACAACAACGATGTTTTACTCTGAAAGCAACCTTAAATCATTTTCATCAATTTCATAAAGAATCATGCATATCCTCATAAATCATCTTTCATAGTTCAGAAGCTTCATCATATGATGCATGGGTTCAAGTGAATTCAACCCAAAAACATGATATTATCTCAATTCATGCATAAAAAGAAATAATTAGATCATAATAAAAAAGAACCCATGAGATTGAATAAAACTCTCACTTCAATTGGAGATTCTAATTTATAAAATTAGAGAATTTGGGAACCCTATGGAGGAAAGAACTCCATAGGTGAATACTATCATACCTTGATGTCAAAAACTCACAATAAATGGTGAATTTGGAGACTTGATCTTGAAAACCTAGACTTATTCTTCAAGCTTTAGAGAGAAATATTGGAGAAAAACGTTTATATAAGGTCTAGTATAGAGGGTAAAATAATATAGTATTGGATTAGAATAATTAGGAGATCCACTACGGACCGTCCTGGTCAACTGTAGGTAGGGTTCAGAGACTTGAATTTGGACCATCCATCGACGGGGCCCATGTACGGTTGGTAGGTCTACTATGGACCGTACTAGAGCGTAGTTTTGGGTAGTGACAGAACTATAACAATTATGCAGAAGCTTTTAAAAAATAAGAAAATAACTGTTGTAGAAAACACAAATCAAATAGATTTTTAAATAATATGTCTTTAATAAGAGGTTGTTTGTAAAGCAGTTGAAATATGACTCAACATACTCATCTATGAAGCTTATACTATTAAAGATAGGTGTCGAGACAAGATCCACGACTATCTGAATAATCTATCAGCCGAAGTCTAAAAATTAATAGCTCAACTAGATAAAACTGAAGCTCTCCGAAAGAAAGAAGGTCTCGCCAATGCTGAAAGGGAGAGATCCTAATAAAGCGTCTGTTCTTGATCCTGAAATTCTCAATGTTCATCATTTAAAGATGTAGCACCGAATGATGTCAGTACATGAAATATACGGTATGTAAATTAGATGATTGAAAGAACTGGCTAAACTGAATATAGTGAATTAAAAGAGTAAATCTAAAGGTAGATTATAAAATAGTCAACTGAAAGTAAAGCTTGTATATATACTATTTCATGAATATATATATATATATATATATATATATATAAATGCAGAAAATAATACAATTTAGTTTTCTCAATGAGTTTCTCTAATTGACAACTATCATATGAGTCTCATGATGATATATACAACGTCTTGTCCATGTTGTCAGAGCCATCTTTTACCTTGCTAGGATAGAGGACAAATTGAATTAATGGATCCAATGTTTGAACCCTTACTAGAGGTTTTTTGAGGAACCGCCGGAATCAACAACATGATCCTATCCCGCACTGGCGACATAATTATGGGGTTTGAATTATCAAAAGAGTTACATGACTTAGTGCTCAATACTACTCTCAAGACATGAATTGATGCTTAATAAACGTAAAGATGTCCACTTTAGGAAAATGGTCCCATATTAGGGAAAATCTGAATATCTAATACTTTGAGTCTATGCTCAATGATACTGCTATAGAACTGAATTTTAATTTTCTAAAAATCTGACTATGCTTTTCTTAAAATCTGACTATGATTTCCATAAAATCTTACCATGCTTTCTGTAATGACTCGTAAGGTCATTTTTGGAAACTTTTATGAAATTACCATTTTACCCCTCTCGATAGTTGCCTTGAGTCATCTTTGATCAGTCGATGAATTTTGTTTGGGAATTTTGAACTATCTATTTAATTATAGTTAATTAATTTATGGGTAAATTTTAGATAATTAATTTAACTTATGATTGATGAATATTGAGTTTGTTGTTTAGGATATGTATTTGTTAGAGTGTTGTTGAGGATATGTATTTGTTAGAGTGTTGTTGTTGAGCTGCGAGCTATGTAATTGTGAACTGTTAGGTTGAGCTTGTTTTATGCAAGTTGTAGTTGTGGAGGTTCGGTTGGGGTGGTAAGGAGTATATGTATTCTATTCCCTTATCTTGTGTGTAGAAGTTTACTTGCTGGGTACCGTGTGGTTTGGTACTCACCCCTTGCTTCTACATTTTTGTAAGTTACTAGCCCGGATCTTCGTGATACTTTCTATTCTCTTCTTTTTCGAGGCGTCCTGGAGATTTGTGAGGTATCCGTTTGTCATCTCAGCGAACCTTCTTACTCCTATTTATGATCTTGTTCTATTCTAGAAATAATGTCATATGAGACTTGTATTTTTTTTCAATTCTTGTGTAATACATAAGAATCTTGTGCACGTGACAATCAGGTTTTGGGGGTATATTGAAGTTGATTACAAATTTCTGCATTGATTTATAGTATTGGAATATTATTATCGTTTTATTTTCACAATTTGTTATAATGATTGAGGTTTAGGCTGACTTGTCTTTGTGGGATAAGACGAGTGCCATCACGCCCATTTTGGGTCGTGACAAAATGGTATCAGAGCCCCAGGTTCATAGGTCTCACGTGTATACAAGCCGAGTCTAATAGAGTCTCAAGAATCAGTACGGAGACGTCTGTACTTATCTTCGAGAGACTATGGTGACTTTTAAGAAAAATCTTCACTTCTTGAATCTCTATCGTGCATTCTTTGTCTGTTTTAATTCTTATCACCTCATTCCATTCTCTTTCACGTATAGTGATGAGTCGTGCGTGGTTCCTCACGTGAGTATTTTGTGTGTCTTATATGTCTTTGGAGGTTAGATTTGTTACCAACGGGGAAGTGATAGACTTATGGAAATGATGTGTTGTCAGATTTGGAATGTTCAACGATTCGAATAGATTGTGTGAGGTTATGATTTGATGATGCACTTTGAGGATATTTAAATGATAAGGTTGAACAATGGTGTAACACCCCGACTTTTCGGAACACTAATTTAACTCGTACCTTCTTGGAAAAATAAAGAGGGTGAGTAATGAATTAAGAATGATGTCGTATGTCATATTTTAAGTGTTCAAGGGCTGTATCTCAAGTTTTTAAGTTAGGTAAGTTGCAAAATAAAAGTTGGCGAAAGTTATCGTAAGTTCCTTTTAAAATATTTCTCT